>ML784478.1:192342-258891 GCA_009831015.1 Picea engelmannii
TTATATATATATATATATATATATATATATATATATATATATATATATATATATAAGCTATGTAAACATGGTATGTACAAGAACTTTGAAGAATATTGTTACCTTGATTTTATAAGAGGAAGTCTGTTTTATCCTGCTTGGCCTTGTTTGAGGGTTCCCTTTCTTCAACAACTGATGCTTAGTCTGTTTCCTTCCTTAAGCCAAACTTCCTCTTATTCCTGAAATTCTTGAATTTTGCAGTGAAGACTTGATCATCATCTTTCCTTTGGAATTTCTCTTTTGCACTAATCCTTGATTCTTCTTGTGCACAACAAGTCCAAATTTCTTCAAATGTGGGATACTCCTTTCTGGTGTTCATGCTTGCGACAAATGCATCCCATGTATTAGGAAGGCCATTGGGTACTATATTTACCAGTTCCTTTTCTGAAATGATTTTTTCAATAGCTTGTAGTTGATCTCTTAACTGAGAGATTCTTACCAGGTATGATGCTATTCTATCATCATTATTCATTTCAATGTCACGGAGCTCATTCTTCAGACTCATTACTTGTCCAATGTTTTTGACTGAGAAGAGGTTAGTTAGGGCATCGTACATCTTTTTAGATGAGTCAAGATGAGAGATGTAGGGTGTCAAGTGGTGTTTTACATAGTCCACTATGATACTCATAGCATTGATGTCATTTTCCTTGAACTTCTCCATAACTACAACATTATGAGGTTCCTTCTCTTTTCCCGCTTCAAACTGTGGTTCCACGATCTTTCCTTTCATGATATCCAACACTTTATTCTTCACAAGGATGAGATCAATCCTTGTCTTCCATGCTCCGAAGTTAGAATCCCCTTCTAACTTGTTTTCTGAATTCATAGAGTAAGTCATGACTTCTTTGACTTGGTCAACCTTTGACTTTGACCAAAAACTTAAACTTGATGTCTTAGCTTGCTGAGAGTACCAAGAGGTGAGCTAGGTTAGGGCGCACTAGGCTATCCAGAAATTAGGTCAATCTCTTCACTTAAGGTGCCTCAACAAAAGGGTTAGAGTTTCATTGCGACAACAAAACTTTGACTGCAACTGTGACTATAACTGAGCAAAATCCTCCCAATCTATCTTCCAATGGTTAGATTGTCTGAAGATAGTGTGGGCCCATAACCTGTTAGAAAAGTAGGTGTGCTCGTTTAACCATAAACAATATAACAATATTGTCACCCAACCATAGGCCGAAGCCACCCCCGAGCACCTTAAACTTGACAAAGAATAATTCCGGAAGCAAACCCTAGGCCTAATAGCCAATCAAGGTAATGTATCACTCTCCAGAGTTAGAATACCAATCATAAAGTCCAAACCATAACCAAGAGATATTCCAAGACTAAAACCAAAAATACAAGTTGTAGTAGTTGCATATGCAACTACTCTCTAGACTTGCGCACAACTAAATTTCTACAGTTGCGAGATGTGTGTGTCAAATGAGCTCTGACGTCCTGTATTTATACTGCTCCTCCTTAGCTGTTTGGGCCGACTTCTCATTCTGGAGGCTAAAAACTCAATATTAAATATTTCCTTTAGCTGACTTGTCTTCTAGGGTTACATCCAATGCTTTAGGGTTTCTTCTTGCTTCCCAGAATATTCTATTCTTGTCAGGGTTACACGTGGAGGTTAATACCTCCCATAACTACCATAATATCAACACTCTGCGCCTGGTGCAACGAAGCACATGGTGTTATTCGTGCAAAGAACATAACATATATCCAGCATAGATCCTCTATATTATTTCTTCATAAAAAAATGGAATATGTGAGTCTAATAGATGTTGCACCTATGAAACTTTCCCCAACTTGGAGGAATATGAGGGTGGGGGATCACGAAATGGCAAAGATATTATAATTTATTTTAATCTTTGAGTCTTTGGTGGGTGATCAATTAGGGATAAGGAAATGGGTTGGGTTGAGGGGGTTAGGGATTTTGATAATATGTTAGTGTTTCTTGAATTGGTTAAGGAAGGAAAAAAAAAACCCAAATCCTTCAAGTTCAATCCAACTTGGTTGGAGATAGAGGAGTTTGTTAACATAATTTTAGAAAAGTGGGTTCATTATGATTATTCATGTAGGAGATTAACAAACAACCAAATTGAAACAATTTTAAAGAACATTAAGAAAATACTTGCAACCTAGGCCCACAAAAAAAGGGAGTAAGATGGACAATAATTCATCTCCGTTGAAAGCAAACTTGATAATGGTGAGATATCTGGATATCCTAATGAATCATTTAAAGATTAGGTTAGGGTTTTGGAATAGAAGAAAAGGTGGTTACTTGATGATACAAAGAATTTATGTAGGCTTAAAATAAAAACATTTTGGCTCTCAAAGGGAGATGAGAATACTAACATTTTCCTTGAATATTCAAATCATAGGAAAATTTTACATACAACTACCAATTTTGAAGATATTACTTTGCTAGGGGTGTAATATTTTGAATAAATTTACAAGGAGGAGGAGAGGGATTCCATTGTAGAGGCAACAAAAATACCTTTTGTTTTCCCAAGATGTTTAGTGGAGGAGGACAACGTGAGATTATTAGAGGAATTCTAAAGAAGAACTACATGTTGTGATGCATAGTTTCCAAAAGGAAAAAAGTCCTTTTCTAGATGGATGGACAAATAAATTCTTTATGGGATATTATAAAGTGATTGATGATGATTTAGAAAGGTTAATTGAGGAATCAAGAAGTTCAAGGAAAATGATATTATCCTTCAATACTACTTTTATATATCTTATTCCCAAGAAATATATCTTGGGCTCCTTTGAAGAGTATAGACCCTCAATGCAATTGTATATAAAAGAGCATAGACAAGATAATAGCAATGGGGGTGAAAAAGTGATTTATGTGTCAATATGAAAAGAGTATTTTGGTTTTATGTTTGGAATGCAAAACCAAGAGGAAATAGGAATTTCTTAGGAGGGTATACATTCTATATAGGCCAAAATGTTATTAGTGATGGTTGTAAAATTGGAATTCTCCAAGGCCTATGATTTGTCTAGTTGGTTGTATTTGAGCTTTATGCTAATCCATATGGGGTATTGTGTTCACTTTTTCAATTGGGTGATGCGATGAGTATCCATTTTAAATGTGTTGAACCTGCACAAAATAGATCTAGCAGGGAATCGACGTACACAATTGCAGAGAAAATATGAGAAAACAGAAGCAGGAGAGAAAGAATGGAATAATTCTCATTAACCATATTCCACACTCAAAGAGTGAATAATTTAAAATATGTATAGGCTACATGAGTAACTAATGCGCCATAGTAGTGATCTAGAGATATCTAGATACTCATTGACAAACATTGGAGAGAACTGCCACCTAATCCTAGTTAATTGATCCATGCAATCATAAATTAACCGAGTCACGACTTCCACTAGTCTAACTAAGTGTAACTGACTTTAAACTGAAGAGGAACATCCTATTTTGTAGGGGAATATTCTCTAGAGAGAATATTATCATCTAAGGAAGAGTTCTCAACATTGGACTGTAAAAATTAGGAAAATAATTATGGGTGAGTGTGTAATATCTCCAACACCCCCCCTAAACACTACTAGGGTGTACATGATGAATGAGTCCCCACAACCAAGGCCATGTTAGGTACCCATTGTACAATGCATATAATAATGAAACACTAAAAAAATGAGGAAAGAGAAAAAACATCATGGGAAAACCCCCCCTCAAGGTAAAATGCATAAGAAAATGAGAAGGAACAAAAAGTAGTTGCTAAGCAATTGTTTCCTTCACACCACAAAGACCTCACAACTTTGCAAGTTTGTGCTCGTTGAAGATTTTGTTGAAGATGTAGATGTCTGCATGAATTTGATGAAGTAGATGCACTAGCGAGATGTCCACACATATCCACATTCTCTTTTTGTAATGAATAAGATCCAAATGAAGTTTGTATGAAACTTTGAAAATCGTGCAACCGTTTTTGGAAAAATGCTGAAAATTTATGGATTTTAAAATTCTCATAACTTCACTTCCCGGACTTCGTTTTAAATGATTTTTTTTTTTGAAATTGGGTATTTTTCCGAGAGGAATTCAAATATCCAATTTTTTTAAAGCAAATTATTCTCATAAAATATCAGAATTTAATGTTATGTGGGTGGCCCCCTTTTTGTCTCCCGAAATGCATGCATGATGCGTGCATGCTGATCTTGAGATGCATGCATGGCGCATGCATGTTGCATGAAATTTTTTCTGCATGTGACTCTTGAGATGCATGCATTATATATTCCGTATGAAATTCATAAAACAAATATGAAATGGAGTAGACATCATCTGCAATTAATGGAACACAAATTTGTGTAGATACTTGTGTAGAAGACTCTTCAAAATAAGAGGCTTGATCTTCTGATGTTTTCTCTTCTGGATCTATCTTTCCAATCTCCTGCATGAAATATTTGAAATCTTCTTTATTTCCGAATAAAACCTCCAATCGGGTCTATAATTCATTTGGAGTTGAGTCTTGTGAGTCATCATATACTTGGTGGAGAACTTAAGGAGAAATAAACCAGAGGATACATCCTATGGCCATATCTTGTCTATTGATAATTTCATTTTTCTCATCAACAAAATCATGCTCTACTTCCATTGCCATAGTTATTTGGTACACACTTCTTCATCTGAGCTGAAGCATACTTTTTTTCTTCCACTCCAAATAGTTACGAGGCGTGAGAAGTATTGCCGATGAATAATTCATCATTTCTACATTCTTCAATCTTTAATACCTGCAAAAAGAGTCTGGTGTGTCTTTTTCCTAGCAATCCGTCAGCTCAGATACCATGCAAATATGTTGAACCTGCACATAATAGATCTAATTGGGAATTGACATACACAGTTGCAGAGAAAATATGAGAAAAGAGAAGCATGAGAGAAAGAATGGAAGAATTCTCATTAACCGTATTCCACACTCAAAGAGTGAATAATTTACAATAGATATAGGCTACATGAGTAACTAATGCACCATAGTAGTGATCTAGAGAGATCTAGACACTCACTGAAAGACATTGGAGTGAATTGCCACCTAATGTTAGTTAACTGATCCATGCAATCATCAGTTAACTAAGTTACGACTTCCACTAGTCTAACTAAGTGTAACTGACTCTAAACTGAAGAGGAACATCCAATTTTGTAGGGGAATATTCTCTAGAGAGAATATACTCATCTAAGGAAGAGTCCTAAACTTTGGACTGTAAAACTTAGGAAAATAATTATAGGTGAGTGTGTAATATCTCCAACATCCATGCATCCTTTGTCATTCTTATAAATGGCTTAGCTTCTAGTTTTTCCAGGCCAACGAGGGAACATAGGAAGGTTGTCCATTATCAACATTGTTCCTTTTGATAGTAGTAGAAGGTTTGAGTAGGGATTTACTAGATGCAAAAAGGTCTAGAAATTTAAAATCTATAAATGTAGGAATATCCATTTTTTTAATCTCATTTTCTTTTTGTTGACGATGTACTTTTTTGTGATGGGTCTAGAGCGATGTTGTTAAGAAAAAAAATATCCTATATCTATATTATATTACCACTTGAATGTGGGTTAATATATACAAATACTCTATTTCTTTCAATGGGGTAAATGAGGATAATATAAAACATTTTATTCAATTGTTCCCCTACCAACAAATTGAACTTCAAGATGGTTTCAATTACTCAGGGTTCATTCTCAAAGTTAATGACTATGGGGTAAAAGAATAGGGATGAATTATTTCTAAAGTTGAGAAGAGACTAAATGTATGGTGTAATATATGGTTCTCAATGGGAGGATGACTCACCCTAGTCAAATATATGTTGGAGTCTATCTTAGTCTACTAGATGTCCTTGGCCTTTATTCTAAAAGAGGTTTAAAAAAAATATTGGGAGGATCATTTATGGATTTTTAAGGTCTGGGAATCATGAGAAAAAGGGTATCCCTTGGTCAAGTGGAAATAAATTTCTAAATGAAAGATTTGGATGGATGGAGACTCAATACCATTCAACTTTTTGGAAAATATTCTGTAGCCAAGTGTGTTTGAAGGTTGATCTAAAGTAAGGGGTTATGGAGCCAATTTGTCACTCAAAACTATATTGAGCCTAATTTAGTTGATGATTTAATTAGGATTCCTTATAAGAGTGTCCATAACGTGTCAATCATATAGAAGGCTATTGTGTTATCATTTTCCTTGATAGGAAATTGGTTAGTGTGGAAGGTTGGCAATGGGGAAATATTGTGCATAGGCATTAACCCTTGTGTAGGAAGTGGGGAATTATACAAATTACTAAGAAATATTACCATTTTCCTCCATGAAAACACTGTCTTATTTATAGGCCAAGTTTCTTCACTAGAGCTAACCACAATTTGGCATCAAGAATGTAAGTCAACTGAAATCTTGGATATTAATGGCAAGGAAGGGGAACTCTAGGAGGCATATATAGACAACCTAAAATCAAGTCATGTAAGAATGAAGTATTCTAAAGACAAAATAGTATGGTATAAACATCCCACCCTAGTAATCTATACAACCAAGGTAGGATACAAGGCATTGTGTGAGAATAAAAAGGAAGAAGAATCGAAATGGTGTTGAAGCCACTTTGGAAAATTATATCTCCTTTCAAATTAACAAAATTCATGTGGTTAGCCCTTAAGAACAAATATCTTAGGTGGGAATTTTTGTAGAGGAGCAATAGGAAGGGTCCGAGAAAGTTTCCATCAGGTAAAGATAAAGAAGAATTTATAAGCCACCTACTCATCTTTTGTGCTTACATTGGTCATGTTTGGAAGGAATTGAAATCCTTGACTAAAATATAAAAAGGATGGCTTGGAGACATAATTGTTGATTGTATCAAAACTTGGCAATCTAAATTTGAGCTGAAAATATTCAAGGACCTACCCATGATTGTTTCATGGGGAGTCTCGCTAGCCCATAATAAAATCATATTTGAGGATAGGTTTCTCCCTCCATTTTCGTAATACCCCCTATGAGCATGAGAATAAAAAGTAAGTATATGGTAGGTTTGATAACTGATTTACCATTTGGTTAATTTTTATTTAATATAAATAATAATAACATAATAACCAGGTGCACTTGGAGTTATATATACCTTGGAGAACCATGTGGGAAACAATGAATCAATGAGAGGGAAAATACGAGTGATCAATAAAATATTATTTTATAGTCATTTCCAATTTCGTTATCCCAAGTAGCCCTATTACGTTGTATCATGTGCCCATGTGTTTTATTTCCCAATTTTATGGGCGTGCATGTAATGTTCATGCAAGATTAGAGTGCATGCAATATTGTGGAATGGGATCTCTCAATATTTTGAAAAAATTCATTCACTCTCTCATGGGGAATAATGGTTGGGTATGCTGATATACTAGTGTTGGTGTGTTGAGAATGAATTCTACCAAGGTTTGGATATGCCCCCATAGTTTTCTGCCATTTTTTTCTTCCGTTAACATGTGGAAATTATGGTTGAGTTATGAGTAATGGTTGATTTATAGTTGAGATTCCCTAGTTCCCAACATTCGACATTTTCCTAGACATCCTATATGGAGCATTGAAGGGAAGTGGGATAGCCTGAGGGACTATTTAGTAGGGAAGGGAATCTCACTCCTTGTGCTGAGTAGCGATGAGGGGAAAACAAAGATGGGTGAGTGGGATGGTTGTAGTAAAAATTGTGTGAGGTGTTGATTCTTGAAGCTTTTGTAGCTTCAGGAGGTATTCCCACTAGGGGCCATGGTGTCAGGCATGTGGGAATATTCGTTGGCACTATATTACTCTTTCATGTCATTGAAAACACCTTTGGTATGAAGCTAGGGATTCATGGGCTTGGTGATGGGATTTGTGGGCTTGTGTTGGGGTGTTACACCCACAAAGAGGAATAAAATATTCTAATTTAATGTTGAGTTTAGAAGGGTTTCCTAAAATCACTCATTAGAATCCTATATAAGGAGAGGAGAGATTGTGACAAATCTCATTGTGTCATTATAGAGTTAGCATAAGTATGAGTGCACTTGTTCTAGGAGCTTGGAAATTTTAGCAAGGGACATTTTGCAATTTTGGCAATTTGGCTTAAGGTTTCTTGGAGATTTTTTCTGTTTATGTTTTTAGCCAAGGAAGGCTTCTTTTCAGCCAAGAGAGGTCACACGTGTAAGAAGAAGAGAGAAGAAGGGCCACACATGTGGAGAGAAATTAAATGCCGCATGTGTGAATCTGGTCACATGTGTGAGCAGTTCACAAAACCACACATGTGGAGAAAGCAGTACGGACAAGTCCACACGTGTGAGAGAAAAAGGGCCGCATGTGTGAGCATTTCTGGGAAAATTTCAGTTCACACGTGTGAAGGATTTTTGTCAACAACAGGTCTGTAAAAATGACGTTAGAAACCATATGAATAGTGTCAGCATGCCGTACATGTGACCTACAATAGATTGCAAATTGGAATTTTGTCCTGGGAAAAGTTTGATGATTTTTGGTTTTCGAAGGAAAAGTTTGTCCCCATATTTTTGGTGAAATTATGTAAGCTGGGAAGGATAAATTTTCCCTCAGATATTTGTGAATTTGACAATTTATAGAACACAATGTTTTTTGTCTCAAGTGTGTGGATGATTTATCTCTGATCTTGTTGTTTCCATTGTTGAGGGTGACTAATGTGTTATGGGTGGCAGAATTAAGGAGGATTGTGTTCTCAGTCTCAGATATTGAGAATAATGGATACCATATATTGTTCTGGGATGGACAAGTGTTATTTGTGCCCGAAGGATCTAACTTCAAGTCAACAATGGTTCTTGGATTTAGAGAGATAAACCTATATAGGTTGAAGGGCCAGCCTATAAGAGCTATTTCCAGTAGTAGAGTGACAGAGGACATGGAGAAGATGGATCCATAAGATATGAAGGTTCATAGGGAGCAGGTGGCTCCAATGGCTATACAGACTCAGCGAGACACAAATATCAGAGGGATTCAACCCTCAGGATTCAGTGGGGAGGATGATCCTCCCAATATTGTTAATGGGAAGTTAGATGTCATAGGGGGAATGCAGAATTAGAGGGAGCCTGATGTAAGAGGGAGTTAGTGGGATAAAAAAAAGACTCAACCATTCAAAGGGAGTTCCCCCTCAGGTTTGAGTGGGAGAAAGGAATCTTCCAAGACTGATAGGAAGGTGTTAGGCATGTGGGAATATTCGTTGGCACTAGATTTCTCTTTCGTTTGATTGAAAATTCCCTTGGGATGAAGCTAGGGATTCATGGGCTTGGTGATGGGATTTGTGGGCTTGTGTTGGGGTGTCACACCCACAAAGAGGAATAAAATATTTTGATTTAATGGTGATTTTAGAAGGGGTTACTAAAATCACTCATTAGACTCCTATATAAGGAGAGGAGAGATTGTGAAAAATCTCATTGTGTCATTATGGATTTAACATAAGTGAGAGTGCACTTTTTCTAGGAGATTGGGAATTTCAACAAGGGAAATTATGCAATTTTTGCAATCTAGCCTAGGGTTTCTTGGAGATTTTTTCTATTTATGTTTTCAACCAAGGAAGGCTTCTTTTCAAGCAAGAGAGGTCACACATGTGAGAAGAAGAGAGAAGTAGGGATTCATGTATGGAGAGAAAGTACATGTCGCATGTGTGAATCTAGTCACACATATAAGTAGGCCATACAACCACACATCCAAAGAAAATATTACAAACAATTCTGCATAGGTGAGAGAAAAAGGGTTGCACGTGTGAGGGAAAGCATGCCGCATATGTGAGCATTTCTAGGAAGATTTCAGGCCACACTTGTGAAGGAGTTTTGGAAACAACAGTTCCATACAGATGACGTCAACAACCATACAAATGATGTCAGCAGGCCGTACAAGTGACCTACAATAGATTGCAAATTGGGATTCTATCCCGGGTAAATTTTGCTGAATTTTTGGTATTGAGTGGACATGTTTGTCCTCATATTTTTGGTGAAATTGTGTAAGTTGGGAGGGCTTATTTTTCCCTCAGATATTTCTGAATTTGGCAATTTATAGAACATAAAATTTTGTGTCTCAAGTGCGTGGATGATTTATCTATGATCTTGTTGTTTCCACTGCTGTAATTTTCGTGAATAATTTTAGTGTAAAATTCTTTAGTGATAACAACTAGTGTTTACTGTTTGGTCACTTGGAAGTAATTCTCTGATTTGAAATTAGTTGCATAGAATTGCATATGAAAAATTGACATTAATCCCTTGTTTGTAATAATTATGGAATGGGTTGAGTGAGCATAGCCATACCCATAGCTTGTAAATTCACCCTTGTTATTTCATTGCCTTGCATGAGGATGTAACCTACATACGTTGGTGCATATGGCTGGGAGGAAAAACACTTCCATGGACCTATTTCCCCAAGTGAAATTATATAACAAATAAGTAATATAATATTTATTGTTATATGTTGATTACTAATGTTATTGTTTCTATTATATATGAGAATTACGAGCTTATCTCATGAAGATAGAAGGATGAAAATTAACATTGTCTTAGGAGGGCATTCAAGGGCATTCTCAGATGACTACATACATTTATTTGGATATTTAAAAGTATGTTACAATGATTTATTATAATGCAAAGGAAATATTTATGCCTCTATTTTGTAAACTAAGCTTCAACTGTGTCAAGTGGCTGTAAATGGATTTGAGGGTAACCCAGATAGTGCCAACATAATGAAGGAAATGTAATTTTTTTTTATGGAAAAATGACTATATATGCAGGGTGTCACATTTTCATATGTACAAGTTGTTAATATTCCATGAATAAACATAAATTATGGATTATGTACTTAAATGGTTGAATGCATTCATGGGTAATGAAGAAATTTGTCATAGGACTTGTTATTTCCATTGCATATTTCTAATTTCCTATGAGTTCCATGTAATAATGTTGATTACAAATTAATTAAGTGATTGGGTACCTTGTAATTTCAATGTGTAGCCCAAAGTAAGTCCACTCTTAACAACATCCAAAAACTTCCCAAGATCAATACTGGAAGATAGATTAGTCAAGAAAACATTAACATAAGTGGGGCCTAGGGCTATTTTGACAGAGCAAGTCAAGGGGATCTAGTTGTATGTGGGGAAATAGGGATAATCTTAATTAGTGATACTCATTTTTTGAATTTCAAGGCAACATTGAGCAAGGGAACAAATAATTTATCAATGAAATTTATCCAAAAAAAAATCAAGATATACTCTTTATTAATATATATTAATTTATTCTCATATGATATTATATAGTTTTATACTCATTACCTGTTTTTCATTATTGACAATTTTTATAACTGACGATAATACTTGTTTGTATACAATGCAATAATGAGGGTTTGTATAAATTGTGTGATTTTATTAATTAAATTATTAATAATTATCACGCCATAATGTGTTCCCTCTTATAGAATAAAATGTCTTCTCGTCGCCTTTTAGTTCACCCACAACCATCCGATGCATTCGATGAACATTGGGATGGTCCTAGCCATTCATTCCAATGACCCTTGCCCTAAGCTCCCTCGGTCATAGATCAATCACATGAGTGGCTCCATTATAAGGATGGGGCTCAGAGCTTCCCCTCCCTAATTTCTCTCTTTGTATTTGCATGTAAAACCATGGACGACGTTGTTGTTCGCGATAAATTCAAGTTTTGTTAATGGAATATATGATTGCAAATTAAGCTCAAAAATAGTTGGAAGAGAGAATTTGAACGATTTAGCACTTATAATGGTGATAGAACCCTTGGAATTTAGGATATTTGGAGACAACAGATATTTGTTTGTCTATTTGAAGCTCTGTGAGTAGTGGAGACATTGATGCAAATTAATTAACAAAAGAAGAGTGAGCGATGAAGGTGCCCTACTCTTTGACTGTCGATATTTTCAATGGAATCACTTTCACAATTTACTCTATTGTAAATTTACTTTGTTGATAATAGCAAAAATACCTATTACTCCTCACAACACTACAACCTCAATGGAGTTGCATGTGGAAGTGGAATCAAATAAATTTTGGATTTTAGTTATGTTAGTGTTGTTTGTTAATAATGGTGTCCATGCTCTAAGAATTGAACTTGTCATGGATTTTGGCACTGACATCGCATATCTCTTGCATCTGCACTATCCATTGCAAAGGAATGTGACAATGCCATTCAAACGCGCTTGGTTTTTCCTTAATATTTTCTCAATGCACATTTATAAATTGAAGTTAAATCTTCGTTCATTTTGTTTTTGGAAAATTTAGTGTTGCACAATGTATGTTCAGAGCCACATGCCCCCATCTGTTTGGTAAGGTATCGAATTTTATAGAAAAACCCTCAGAGATTTTTTCTAGACTACATCTTTCCTTGAGCCTATGTAGTGAAACCACCATGTCTCATATTTTGAACTAGCGCTTCTCTACCAAGGAGGAACAACCCTACACTTAATGCATGATCATTCCTGCATAATAGATTTTTTCTAAATCTTTCTTTTGTTTCATCAAAAAAATCTTATAATTAAGGAAACTTGTATGATATATATTATTTTTTATAAAATCATTACCATCTCATGAATCTAGATTCTTTTTCATGGAGTCCATATTGAACAATGCCTGCATTTCCATCTCTCTCACAAAGTCTACATTGTTAAGCATATAACATGCCTTTTCATTAGTGTGTTTTAGGGAATTGCATAGTCTAGTTGAAATTATCTATTTGATTTGGATTAATTAATTAAATTGATTTTGGATTTGACTTGGTTTTTCCTCTTTTAATAATGAACCTTCACTTTTCCAAACCAAACTTTGTATATTCTTCTACTTCTCATCCACACTACACTCCTATAGTAGTTTATCTCATCTATAATACAACCTTATTAGTCCCTTCCCTTCGAGCATCAAGGAATATTAGTAATTGGTTCTTCTCTTTTTCATTAGTTTGGCATGAAAATAGATGAGCTCTTGTAGTTTTAACGTAAGGTTTTGAAAACATTATACAATATTCCCATTCATATTTCATTTTTTCACCTTAGTTTGAAGTCTTATTTGGACTCATATTGATGAAAGAGACCATTTTTGTGAAATAAACTTAGGCAATTGATCATATATTTACACTCAATTAAGATAAAGTCGATTAATTTCGCGTTTAAGGTTAGCATTAATTTAAAACATTTAATGTTTGGATATGCATGCTCCATAACATAAGCCATATTTGTTACATAAACCAACTACTTGGAACTTGGTAAGCTGTCACCACCTTCCACTTCCACTTGTATCATGTATCCAATTGTATCTTTTTATGTCCACAAGGGGAGGCGATGGTACACTTCCAAGCTTTGCATTCTAGTCGAAGGAATCAAAACGACATTGGAATGCATACTTGACTTGTATAAAATAGCTAGTTAGTGAAGTGTACAATAGGAGGGGATGATATGCTTTTGAGATTTGCATTCTACTCAAAGGCAGGGGATGGTACATATGGTACACTGACAATATTTGCATGTTAGGCTAGCAAGAACTATATAGATAAATTTCTTGATTAGATTGTAGAAAAGTAGTTTTTTTTTTATCCGGCCTGACCAACGGGTCCAACATCGATAATGTGAGCTTTGAGAGGTATTTGTAACATATGGTGAAAGGATAGGACTTGCCATCCGGTGTGGTGTAGGTGTATATACTTCTTATTTCTTTATTTATTGCATAATCATGCATATAATAGTCATACTTAAGAAGTTTTTCAGGCTAGGTAGGGCTCATTGCTAAGGGTTTGACTATCATTCTAAGAAACAAAAATAGTTTACTATATCTATCTATTATATACAATTCAATCGTGTCCCAACCTTCTTATGGCATACAAACTTTCTTTATACTGCTTGGGTCAGCTGCAACTGCACCATAGTAACAACAATGGAACAACATCAACAACCAAGGAGGGAGTAAGCATCATATCTTCATCTTTATTTTGCTTGACATCCCTTGCTAGACATGGCTCTTGCCCTTCATTTTCTTCTTAAACAAACTTAACTTACACTAGCATATTTTCTAGTTACAAAGGTAGTAGTTGACTTCGTTCTAGTAGAAGAAACAAATCTATATCACGAGGACTCTTTTTCCTTCCGTTGTCTCCTAAACCATAACACACCCTTTATACTAGATTTCCCCAAAGAAGATCAAAGTTGAGGGCACGATAGACAAAATGAATTTTTCTATATCCCTCACCTAAATGAATGAATGAACTAAGAAGTTGTTGTCTTGGACTCAATATCATTGAGTGACCATTAGCAGGGTCACTCCCAATTTGAAGTTGTTCGACTTTCGACTCAATTTCCCCATAGAAGATCAAAGCTGATGACACAATAGATAGAAGGAATTGTTATATCTCCCTCACCTAAATGAATGAATGAACTATGTGGTTGTTGTCTTTGACTCAATACATTGAGTGGCCATTAGCATGGTCACTCCCAACTTGAAGTTATCAGAATCTCAAGCCACCTCTCCGCACACAAGTGGTTTCTTGACTGCTCACTGATTTCATAAAGAAAGCATGATAGAATCATAGCTACCACATTTCCCTACATTCCATATTCAAACCAAAGTCTCTGCACAATTTTTAAATTCAAACCAAAGTCTCTGCACAATTGAGAGGGACTTGCTGCCCTTTGAAACTCCACTTGTTATTCTTCAATACACGCATTATGAACTCCTCATTGTTGTATTCTTGCTCGTGGGGTTTGATACATATACCTTGAAAAATTATAAATTTTTTGTATTTGAAGGATTCTTCCTCGTGGGTTTTTTAATATGTCTTCCCATCACATTATTAAATTAACAAATTTTGAAAATTTTTCATATTTAATAGATTTTATATATGTTTATTAAAAATAAATTAAATATAGCTAATATTAATGTTTTAAAATTATTTCTATTATATAAAAATATTTATACAATTTCTTCCCATATTAATATTCTAATTAATAAATGGTTTTATTAAATTTTTATGATATGATTTTGAAGAGTTCATGTTTTATATGATAGTACAATTTATGAGATGTACTCATTTGAGATATTTATACATATATTTTTAGTAAAATCAACACAAATTCATCTGAACTTAGAATTTATCAAGTATTAAGAGGGATCAAGATTTTTAAGGTGTAAATTTTATGATCATTGAATATGGATTTAGACTAATTGTAGTTTCACTCAACTCTGTAAAACTAAGAACTCACAAATTATATAGTTATGAATATGTAAAAATACAATTTTGATTACAGTGAAGATATTTATATTTCCATTGTAACAATATTTTTATGTAAATATCATATCTACATTATTTCTGTTTATGTGTAAATATGATATCTCTCTTTTTATCTCCCTATATAGTAGTTTTTATATTAGGTGTATATATCGAGTATCTCTCTTTTGTATATATAGAGATACTTTTATTTCATTCTATATATTTATTTGGCTAACATGTGGTATTATTATTATTATTTGTTATACACATTATATTTTGTTAAGCTGACATATGATGAGTAAGAGCTACCCCTGAGACAACATCTATATCATACTAGGATGTAGATGCACCTTGCTACTCTCAATGTAATAAATTGTGTTTTAGTGATTCATATTCATGACACATAATATTTTATGTTGTACTCTTAACTAATAGTCATGGCGTTATCTATTTAACACAGAAAAATTATTTTATTTTATTTTAATTTATATATTGATGTCAACTAAAGGTCAAATTTGGCCTATGGGACTACAAGGAATACAATATGTAAATATGACAAGGGGTAGGTGAAAGTACATTCCAAGGGGAAAAAAAACTAAAAGAAAGGAAAAAAAGAAGAAAATAAATGAGAAATTCTATCCCAACTAGATGGGGAACAATGAAGAGAGTTAAGAAGAAGGAAATTCCACAACCAAGACATGTTACACTAGAGAAGCATTTCTAACATTCAAGGATGCAAAGAAATGCGTGATGAACATGAGGCAATGGCAGTTATTAGGTCTACAATGTCTCGCAGGTCTATTATGTGAGCTTTGAAGTTGACAATGAGGCCTCTTACTACTATTTTAAAGGACTATAAGTAAGAGGTAATTAACTTGGTGCATGTCCATTTGGGGAACTTACCTTTGGTAAGTCATTGGCAATGGTAAAACATCTCAAGGAGAAAGAGGGATAAGCATGTCTAGTCCTTATAATCCATTAGTTTCTAGAGAGATCCAAGTGAATCTTCGAAGAGACTTAATGTCAGGCTCTAAGAAGAATATGTAGAAAATACAATGCTCTTGAGGAATATGGTGATCTATCTAAATGGGAAGCTAGTGCGAGAAAAATCTAAGCTAGGAAAGAGGGACCCTTGACTTACAAGGTAAATAGAGTTTGGTGTACCGCAAGAGCTAAATGATCCCATCACTGCATTGGAGATACAAGTATGAGTAGTGTTAAAGTTTGGGAGAGAGAAAATTTCTAGGTTTATACCATGTGGAATAAAGTTAGGCTCTATAAATCTTAGTACAAGTACCCTTGTTTATCTCTCCCTTGGAGAGATTAGGATAATCTGTTGAAAAGCTATGCGAGGGTGGTATATCAATGCCAAGGTAAATGAGGTGAAATAATGACGAGGATCTCAGACACCAACATGAATTGATCCGACATTATTCCTGCTCCATAGAAGCTTTGAGAGAAAGATACAAATATCTACGAAGAAAACCATTTGAGTTTCCCATCTATCCAAACCTATGTATCATTGTCACCACATGAAAGATCAATGAAGCAATGAGTGGGGCAATGCCAAAATCTACAAGAATGCTATCATGAGGCATTGATCTCTTGGCATGAATACGTTTGGATAACATCATGATAGGCAATTTATTTATCCCATTTCAATCTACTCCCCAGAGATATGGTCCCCAAACCTCAAACCCATACATGAGGGTGGGTGATACAAATGAGTAAAAGTGTTGGATCATCGATCAAATGTCCTAAAACTAAATCCAAAAACATTTATTTTCAAGAGTGGTGAGAGCCACATATCCCTTTCTTAGTCTAACATATACTACTAGATTCAAGCTAAAGCATGGATCAAAGAAGGGGAACCTCAAATATACATATGAAAAGACTACCTCAACCTCTCACCTCTATAGGTAAGAATCACATTCCTTGCCTCCCTTTTAGGGATGTTAGAGGACATGGATTTTGTTTTCCCAACATTAATATAAATTTGATGATTGTCACTGAAGGAACATAGGATTCCACATTGTCTATCGATCCACCTCACTGAGTAGGGAATGAGGAAAATGTCATCTACAAATAATATACTGGAGACTGTAAAAGGTAAGAAATTGTATAAGGTATTCAATGAGTCTGATACAATTTCCTCCAACTTATTAATGTATAATCCAAAACATTTATTAGAAAGTGGGTAGTTTTGCTTAACTCATACAGTGTTGTAGACCACCTTTGCCTCACCAATCCTCATTTGTACCCAACAATGGTATTTTAAAGTGTAATGTCCCCACTTTGGGACATCATCACAGTGCAGAGATTTATGATGACCAGAGTAGCCAGGTGGATGTTATAGTGAGTACAGGGGTATTTGAGAGGCATTGTGGTGTCCATATTGCATTGATCATCATATTCCATCATTATGAGCCATTCTGCACAGGTTGGATTTGGTTTCGTTGCATTCCGACGATTTCCATGATTTTGACTATTTTGAGCTATAAGTTAATTGAAATCACTGAAGAGGTCATTTTGGGCACATTACTTGGAGGAACCTCTCAGTGTAATAGCTCATTGGAATCAGGAGGAGCAACACTACAGGATGGGATGTCTAGAAGTGACTTTCAGTGGCCAGGGAAGCCACAAGGAGGGATAAGGACCTTTTCAGAGGTAAAAAGGTTAATTAATTAATTAAAGTGATTTAATTAATTAATTAAATATTAATAAAATGAAAGTCACTTTGGAGGGACAAGGTGAGCCAAAAGGTATAAAGGAAATGCAAGGGCCTCTTCTCATTCATTCATGTATGTTTTATCTTTGGATTTCTGGCTTTTAGATAGTGAGCCCAACATTGGGGGTTTTGAGGGTTTTGACTTAACAAACCCTAGAGGACGATTCGGTGGTGAAAGATTCCACCTAGCTTGTCCCAAGCTTGGTCTCGGAGATGCAATACGCTCCCACACCATTCTTGTTCCATATCTACTTAGTTGCAAGAGGATTCCACATCAAGACTTGTGCAGATAGAGAGAGGGCGCACCAGTTGGGGGTTTTCAGCAAGGGGGGTGCACCATTCTTGGAGAGAGATACATTGCAGGTGATTGGAAGGGATTTTGGAGATTATATCACCTGGGTTCTTCTTGTAGGGTATTCACCATCATTCCTAGTGCTTTCTGAGAGAGTTTTATGGCTCAGATTATTTCTTAGAACAGTGGGACGAATTGAAGAGAAGGAGGGCATTTTTGAGATTCAGATCTAGTCAGTTTGGAGGAGTTACACTTCAGATATGACCCTGAGACTTCACCTAGTGACTTGCAGTGTTTCGATCTATATTCCTGGGGAGTTTCAGAGCATTTGGAAGCCTCCTTCATCAGGGCTGAATTATCTAGGGTTTCAGTCATCCAGTGGGGCGCACCATTCAGTGGAGGAGTTCAGATCTACAGGGTTTGAGAGTGGATTTGGAGATTTGGGCACCTAGGTTGTCCTTACAGTTGCTCGATCTATCAGTTGGCATATTTCTTGGGGTGATTGGACACTTTTGGCAGCAAGGCTGAATTATTGAGGGCTTCAACATTCTAGCAGAGCGTGGCACCTTCCAGCTTGGGGGTTTAGCATTCTTACAGCCCAGATCTATTGTATTCAGTATTCATTCTATATCCAGCCTTTGGAGGCGTGTTGGAGTCTTCTATTGGAGCATTTTGTACCATATCTATTGTTTATATTCTTGGCCATCTATTGAGCATTCCAGATCGACATCTTCATTGTAGCAGGTTTCTCTATCTTATGAATAAAAGCTATCTGAGATGTTTTGGATTGTCTATCATATTGCATATGGTTGAGGTATGTTCCATGGTTGTCTCTTTCTGTTATTTGCTGCATACACACATATAAACACATCAGTAAACCCTAAGGCCAAAATCAAGAGGCCATTCAACAAGTGAACACAATAAACAAGTAGGACAACAAAGTGTTTGACGAAATACCTCACTCAGAAAAAGTTTTTAAAAGACACCAAAACCGTGATGATCCTTGCATAATGGATTAGGATAATTATAGTGGTATCAGAGCTTAGATTCCTGCCATCCGTGGGAGTTAACACATGCATGCAGAGCCATAGAGGGGTCTTCCATAAGAGGAGATGGATATTGTGGATTTTACTAGAGAGGTTGTATGCAGTAGATGGGAATACTACTACGACCTTAGTGAGGAAACTAGGGCCTTAATAACCTTCTGACAGTATTTATCCTTGAAATATCCTAGGTGGAGCAAATATGAGATCACATTCTAGGTTGAATGAGCAGAGGAATACATGGCCACAACAACTAGATGGAGGGAAGCACAAAGAAACCCCCCACCCATTAGGAGCACGCAACTTTGCCATAGTTGCAAGGTGGCTTGGGAAATAGATCATAGGTGTAGGGGTAAGAAAAAGAAGCACACTATTGAGGCACACTATGACATGGAGGATGAGGTGTGTGTGGATGGAGTGATAGATATGGATTCAGAGCAGTCGGATGATGACAGTGACTCTTGCACAAAGGCGGGTGATAGTGACTTTATCTCAGAGGATAGTGATGATGACTCTTGCACAGAGGCTAGTGATGCTTGCACGCTTGAGGAGGATGATGAACCTTGTGTAGCGGATAGGCAGCTGGATGGATAGGATGATAGCACCAGTGTATCAACAGACATATCACATACCATTGATGTCTTTACGTCTCAACACAGTAGTGACACTAGTGAGGAGTCACACGTGTTAGCACCTAGAGATGATGAGCTTCCTATGGGGGCCGTGACACATCTATCACCTGTTCAAACACCCATGATAGCCACATCACATGAGGAGATCAATGGCATGTCAGGTATGATGGATGAGCCTAGTGTAAGGGATGCACACCATGGACAGGTAGACCCACAGATCTAAGAGGAGGTATAGGACATACATGCAGTTGAACTCACACATACAGGTCAACCCGAGGAGATGGAGTCATAGCTATTGGAGACTCCATTGGTTGAGTAGATTGTAGAGGCTGACAGGTTGATGGAGCACTTACTTCCAGGATCGACTTGCATTGATGAGGATGCACTCTTTAGTATTTAGGATGACCATAGCATGTGTCTAGACACAACTATATGGGATCCAGGTGCAGAGGATAGTAGCAAGTTGAGTGCACAGGAGGATATGGCTGCTCATACAGGGTACAATGTGATTCAGGGGGAGATAGCATCTAGTGATGGGGTGCAGTGTCATGCAGGAGTACTCAACATCACAGTAGACAGTGGACAGTTCAGTACGTCATCTTATGCAGAGAGTGTTTTTGGGGATTCCAGAGTTGACACTAGCAGTGAGGGGTCTGAGATGGCACCTCAACATGACCATGATCATGAGTCACACCACTTAGCAACACAGTTGAGAGTTAGTGAGGCTATGATAATGGAAACCACTAGACATATTGATGACATGCATGCAGTGATGGCAGATTATTATTGGAGAGCATTAGTGGCACAGGGTAGCTCAGATGGAGGATTTTCCATGGATGATTTTCACACTCTCAGGAAGAGAGTGTTTATGATGAGGATTGACTACCAACAGTTGTTGACAGACAGGGATTACCTACTGGGGATTGGCGAGTTGTATCACAGGGCCTTGAGGGGGCAGGAGTTGGAGAGCACTTGAGGATTCTTGAGAGGCACACAAACAACCCTTCAAGAATCAGAGTCTAGATCAGATGAGTCTCTTGAGGAGATTCGTCGGAGATCCACTTCATCTGTCTTAGTGGACACTCAGATGTATCGGTCAGTCACATTGATAGAGGATTTTGGTGATCTAGCAGAGGAGCACCAGTTGATGGAGGACACTTCCATTTGTGTTCCGAGAGTGGTTGACCTCCATGTAGAGGTTGATCCAGGAGCATGCCCAGGATCTATGATACAACAGGAGTCTACGGGAGACAACATGAGTATGCCGGAGCATACAGTCGTGAGTGATAGCTCACAGGGGCATGCCGAGATGTATGGTGGGATTCAGAGGTGTGTACTGCCTTCCAGGGAGGAGACACACTTAGGGAAGAATGTAGATGCCACTCCTTGGAAGCAACACATAGTTACGAGACCTCACCTTCACCGTTTCAGTAGTTGCATGGGTGATGGGAGATGGAGATTGGTTTACCAGTAGTTGGAGGAGTTACTTCTGGTTGTGCCTGATGATTGGAGTTTAGTGATGTCTACAGGCGAGTAGTTATTAGGGGTACAGGTAGATGTGCTCTTGGTCGAGTCTTTGGGATTGATCGGGGAAGGTGGTATTTTTCAGCTCTATAGTCAGCTACAGATATCTCTGTTATCCTTTTCCAACACATTTATCATTAACAACAGCATGAGGAGGATAGTAGATGAGCATAGAGGACTTTTGACAATGATCAGTCTCACACAGGAGCAGTTAGATGAGATTGGAAGTGATAAAATTCCAAGCTTGCCATGGGATCCAGGAGTTCATGGGGTGAGCCGGATGTTTCACTACATGATGACCCAGGTTGCACCCGAGAGCCACATACTCCACCAGGGGTCAGTCTGGAGTGGGCCTGTAGGGAGTTGTCTGATAGAGCGAGGAAACTTTTCACTCTTGAGCATCATGATAGGGCATGGAGGTGTTTGAACATGTACTTCTTCTACAGAGGTGTCTTTACTGACATAGTTTCTGGACAACAGGTCCAATGGTCACAGGTATTTCAGCTGGAGGACCCAGGAGAGGAGGATTCAGGATGTATGCAGGGGGCAGGAAATCATGGTCAGAGTAGTGCAGGGCTAGCGGGGTGATCTTCGACATAGGTTAGCATGGGACCCAGGGATCGTAGGATTAAGCATTTCACTGACTGATAGGGGAGAGTGTACCATTGTAGGGGAAAGTTATTCTAACTTTCCATTGAGCTTCAGTATGGAGAGGAGTGCAGTGCTTGCGGGTGTCTCACAGAGGTCTTGCAACACCTCGTTCGTGCATCAACATGAGCAGTTGATGGAGGCCGTATGGATCTTGGTAGAGACTTGGAGGATGGATTCATTCTGAGATGAGGCCATGTATCATATGCAGGAGACTTCTGGAGTTGGTGTATTTCAGGATTATGCATCCCAAGGGCTAGCAGTTCATGACTTGATATGGGACCCAGGGGGTAGCATGTGTGACTGTTCATCTTTGGATGGGTTCTACTATGTAACCCATAGGTGGACATGGGATCCTAACATTATACTTGAGGGGATTCGGTTATTGCTTGAGGATAAGCAATTTTCTAACAGGGAGGATTGTAATGTCCCCACTTTGGGACATCATCACAGTACAGAGATTTATGATGACTAGAGTAGCCAGGTGGATGTTATAGCGAGTAAAAGGGTATTTGAGAGGCATTGTGGGGTCCAGATTGCATTGATCATCATATTCCATCATTATGAGCCATTTCGCACAGGTTGGCTTTGGTTTCGTTGCATTCCGACGATTTCCATGATTTTGACTATTTTGAGCTATAAGTTAATTGAAATCACTGAAGAGGTCGTTTTGGGCACATTACTTGGAGGAACCTCTTAGTGCAATATCTCATTGGAATCCGGAGGAGAAACACTACAAGATGGGATGGCTAGAAGTGACTTTCAGTGGCCAGGGAAGCCACAAGGAGAGATAACGAGCTTTTCAGAGGTAAAAAAAGTTAATTAATTAATTAAAGTGATTTAATTAATTAATTAAATATTAATAAGATGAAAGTCACTTTGGAGGGACAAGGTGAGCCAAAAAGTATAAAGGAAAGGCAAGGGCCTCTTCTCATTCATTCATGTATGTTTTATCTTTGGATTTATGGCTTTTAGCTAGTGAGCCCAACATTGGGGGTTTTGAGGGTTTTGACTTAACAAACCCTAGAGGACGATTCAGGGGTGAAAGATTCCACCTAGCTTGTCCCAAGCTTGGTCTCAGAGATGCAATACGCTCCCACACCATTCTAGTTCCAGATCTACTTAGTTGCAGGAGGATTCCACATCAGGACTTGTGCAGATAGAGAGAGGGCGCACCAGTTGGGGGTTTTCAACAAGGGGGGTGCACCATTCTTGGAGAGAGATACATTGCAGGTGATTGGCAGGGCTTTTGGAGATTCTATCACCTGGGTTCTTCTTGTAGGGTCTTCACCATCATTCCTAGTGCTTTCTGAGAGAGTTTTATGGCTCAGATTATTTCTTAGAACAGTGGGATGAATTGAAGAGAAGGAGGGTGTTTTTGAGATTCAAATCTAGTCAGTTTGGAGGAGTTAAACTTCAGATCTGACCCTGAGAATTCACCTAGTGACTTGCAGTGTCCCGATCTATATTCCTGGGGAGTTTCAGAGCATTTGGAGGCCTCCTTCATCAGGGCCGAATTATCTAGGGTTTCAGTCATACAGTGGGGCGCACCATTCAGTGGAGGAGTTCAGATCTACAGGGTTTGAGAGTGGATTTTGATGCAGGAGCATCGCTCCATGTCAGCCAGCTAACCAGCCACGTCCGCGAATTCAAATCACGCATTTAAGAGAGGCGCAACCTCATTTGAAATTTGAAATTCAATGTAAATTAAATGCTTAGGCTAGTGAGCCATGGAAGCCGTGCCTTTGTGCAGGCAGTAGATAGGATCGGATTTAATGCTAGATCGGCTGAGATCTAGGTCCAGGCGCTGGACTAGACAGCCATTCAATGTAATTTATTAGAGTAGGTGAACCTGGAGGGAAGCGCTCGATGAGCCCCTCAGGTAAAAATATATTTTAGATCTCATTTTGAGTGAGTCGAGATAGAGGAAGTTGTAGGAGAGAAGAGCCAAAGAGAGCTTAGGAACACCATTTGTAAAATACATGCATTTGCCAATTTAATATAATCAGAAGCAGTTTTTCCTGCATGTCATTCTGTGTTATATGGGTGTCTGTGAGTGTTCCTTTTATGTAGTGAATGTATGTGTGTGAATGCATTTTGCAGGAGTTGTGTTTGATTTCAGGGTTGAAGGTCTTTGAGGCTTCACACCAGGAGGGTGTGACAGAACGCTGCGGGTTCTGATAGCCGTGCACAGAGGATGCACTTCTGAACATTGTGGGTTCAGACAAGGCCGTGCTGAGGCACATGACTGGAATCATCAACTCAGGAGGAATACCTTTGAGGTTACTGAACACCTCAGGAGACAAGGCTGTGTTGCTGAAACACAGTTGCAGACATAATCACTGAGGGTTCTGTAGGAGCTCTGTCAAGTGGGCATTGAGTGTGTGTACAGGAGTGCACAAAGGAAGGAACTCTGCTGAGAGTTTGAAGGAAGACCAGAATCACTGAGGATTCTGAGAAGCTCTGTCAGGAGGGCATTGAGTAAGTATAAAGGGTGCACAGGAAGACATAACTGCTAAACGTTCTGTGGGGAAAGGAACTCTGCCAGAGGGGCATAGAGGTATTGTGCGGATGACACAGGAGAAGACACTCCACCAGAAGGGTGTCGAGAATGTGTGCAAGCAGGCACTGAAGTGAAGAGAACTCTCTTTGAGTTATGGGGTTAAGGAAGAGTCCACTGAAGGACCTTCACTGGGTTGCTGAACATCCAGAGAGTCTCAGCAAGAGGTTGCTTGAGCGAACAAAAGGATAGCCAGGAGGGCATCCATTCCATTTTCCATCTGAGGGAGAAGAAAGATAAAATCCCCCAAGGGGTCTGAGTGTTCGTAGGAAGCTCAGGAGAGGCAGCACTGTAGGTGTGCAAAGACTCTGCAGGAGTGCAGACGTCAAAACACTTCGAGGATTCGAGAGTAAGAACTCTGGAGGAGTCAACGTTTTACGCGCAGTAGCGAAGCTCAAGATTCGGGAGTTCGCCGAGGGGAAAGAAGCAAAGGTCGAGGCCTTTGAAAGATTAGAATTCTTCCAAGTGCAGGAAGAAAGAGCGCCAAAGCTCGGGAGTAGCATCATCAGCCGTTGGATTAGTCGATAGAATCTGGACCATTGGTTTTCAAGTCTAAGGAGCAGCTGGAGGAGAGCGCACAAGGAGAACCGATCTGGGTCGTCAGATCTGGGGTAGATACCCGACAGCCGTCGGATCTGCAGGAAGTTGCACAGAGGATAAGCCTTCGTGAACAGCAGGAGAGAAGTCCCGACACGAGGAGTGATCATCGGGATATCGGGGATATCAAGAACGTGAGGAGAGTCCCTCGGGCATCAGAGGTCGTGAATTTGTGAGGTTAATCTGGATCGTTCGTTGGGAGCGGACGCGTGTCACAAGATTACCCACATCGGGTACTCGGGCATCATAGGTTGGAAGAGGAAGCCATTCGAATTCACGAAGCAACGAAGTGGCGAGAGGATCGGGACCGTCCATCTGAAGGGGGCGCGTGGCAGAGATCAAAGAGATCTCGCGAAATCGGGAGTTCGTAGGGTAAAGGCCCAAGTATTGGGTGTTCAAAGTCGCGAGGCGCGAGGTCACGAATTCATGAAGTAGCGAGATTTTTGTAGCCGTCCATCTGAGGAGGACAGGTGGCAGAGATCTGAGAGATCTCGCGAACTCGGAAGCTCGTGAGTGGAAGAGCTGAGGATTTGGTATTAAAAGTCACGAGGCGCGAGGACGCGAGGCGGAGAATTAGCGAGAGTTTTGTAGCCGTCCATCTGAGGAGGACAGGTGGCAGAGATCGAGAGATCTCGCAAACTCGGGAGTTCGCAGGGTTAGAGCCCAAGTATTGGGTATTCAAAGTCGCGAGGCGCGAGGACGCGAAGCGGAGAAGATGCGAGAGGATCGTAGCTATCCATCTGGGGAGGACAGGTGGTGAGAGATCGAGAGATCTCGCGAACTCGGGAGTTCGCAGGTTGAGAGCCCAAACATTGAGTATTCAAAGTCACGAGGATGTGAGGAGCGAGGAGGAGGTAGCCGTTGGATCCGGATCGTAAGAGGACCGTTGGATCTGCACGTGGGATCGCGTATCGGGGTCTCGCGAGAAAAGACAAGAGAATTTGGCTACGAGAATCGCGAGATTGCAAGGTCCGAAGTCTCGGCGAGATAGAGACCGTTGAAAGTCAACTCACGTGCGCATCGACACTTCGGCACATCGGGTGGCGAAAGTCGGAAAATCAAAGGTTTGATATAGCGAGTCACGAATTCGCGAAAAAGGTAAGGCCACGGACACGGGAGCAGTGGTAATATGGTGGGAGCTGAGCGTGGAGGGCCAGTGCGTGAAGAAAAAGGAGCTCATCGGAGGATCGGAGATCGGGAGTTGGAGAGTACAGTGACTCTCAACAGCGGAAACGCCGAAACCCCGAAACCCCGATAGTGGGTCGGGGATAACCACGGCCAAGTGCAGAGGCTGAAAAGGAGGAAAAAGAAAGGACCTGTGGATTGGGTCGAGTTTTAGCAAAGGATTCCAGCAGGAGGAATATAAAGAGCCAATTCGGCTCAGAAGAAGGGAATTGAACGATCCTGTGAGCGGGAGAGCGCGACGTGGGTACGATCGCGTTGTTTCGTGCTGCATCAAGTGGTATCAGAGCCAGTTCTTGTCTGTATATTTCAGGCAGGAAGAGGCAGAGGAGGAAAGCACTCTGATACACACGTCAGGTGGTATCAGAGCTTGAATTCTTGTCTGTATATTTCAGGTAAGAGGGGAACGGAGGAGGCAGGAAGAAGACAGAGCACTGGAGGACTCTGTAATGATTGTTCGCAGGTAGGCAACAATCAAGGAGACAGTCAGCAGGACTGTAAGATGAAGCTGAGCACTCAGGATTGCAGGAGTGACAGTAACAAGTTTTCCAGAGAGGCAGACAGGAACAACATCATGGCTACTGAAGGCCATAGGTGCGCTGGGAAAAAGAGCAAGGCAGAAAAACTTGCAGAAATGGATAGAGAATTTGATAAAGACCTCTACGAATTAAAGGCAGACATAGAGGATTTCGAACTGTGGATGCGGCAGGATAGAAGGAGGAGACGGATGCGTGAGTTGCCCATGAAGAAGGCTCAAGCAAGATGGCTAGTCAGGGTGTTGATGGTCATGAGACAACGCAGGCTGTTAAAGAGATGGTTGAGGTATGCTGAAAACCTCAAGGCCACAGAGGAAAAGATGGTTGAGGTATGTAAACTGGAGACTGGGAGAGTTCTCAATGATTGGGATGATGAATAAGATGAATTGGGATCAACTGAGGATCTCAAGGACTGCCAGGAAGGCAGAGAAGAAGAAATTCCAGTTTGCCAGGAGGGCAACGAGCTGAGGTTGCTGTGGGATCTCACGGACTATCAGGAGGACAGTCGAGGAACTACAAATTGCCAGGAGGGCAATGATGAGAGATCACTGAGGGATCTCGAAGACTACCAGGAGGGCAGTGGAAGCATCTCAGACTGCCAGGTGGGCAGAGATGAACATTTGAGACTATCTGAAAGTCTCATGGATTCGGAGGGGAGTTCAATTCAGCAAGGAGTGCTGATGAAGATGGGATCGGTTGATCTCATAGTCTGCCAGGAGAACAACAGAGGCATCCCATATTTCCAGGTGGGCAGGGATGAGCAGATGAGACTATCTGTAGGTCTCATAGACTCAGAAGTGAGTTGGAATTAGCCAGAGGAGCTGACAGGGCAGGTAAGCTCGGAACCAAATTTGGATCAGCAGGTACAACTGACAGAAGAGGTGGAAGATCAAGATGGTCTTTTGATGATTGGGGGAATTGGGATATTCCTACCATATTCCCAGGAGGAGGCAGAAAACTTTGTTGCATATGACACAACAACAGCAGGGGAACAATCAGCTATGACTTTCAAAAGGAAATTGGAGCATACATTTGAGACTGCCCAAGCAGATGAAGGGAAGAATGAGCATTCTGAGGAACAACTCAACAATTTCAGCCAACTAGCTGAGAATGCTGTAGCATTGGAGTTGACAGCAGAAGAAGAGAGTGAGCATTCTGAGGAATGGCTCAATAATTTTGGCCAGGGAGCTGAAAAGAAAGAAGCTGTAGCACTGAAGCTAGCAGCAGAGGAAGTTGAAGAGCAGTCAGGTAAAACTATCACTCCATGGGAGATGGAGCTGAAAATGCTGGAGGATTGGCTGAACAATCCAGGGCCAGCAAGAGAACTGGTAGAATTTGAGCTATCAAAGAAGAGAATGACTGAGCAGAAGGTCAGTCAAGAAGAGACTACAGAGCTGAAGTCCGCAACAGAGTGGCAACTTGAGGCCATAGATGAAGATGAAGATGAAGAAGATGGCGTGGGAGATCATGGTGATCTGCCCAATGGCCAAAATTTTTTGCAACTGAGGAGACTGCAACAAAAGGACCAGCCACTGGAGCAACTGGATGAAGTGATAGAAGATATCAGAAGGCTGATGGTAGGGTCAGCATAAACTGCCAGCAAGGAGAGGCTGAGCAGAAAAGAAACAACAGCAGCAGCAATGCAGAAGCAGCAGCAACAGGAAGATGGAGCAGATGGGAAGCTCCAAAGACTTGTTTGGGATCCAGGAGGATTTCCAACAACTTAGAGGGGAAGCTCATGAGCAGGAGCTCATGATTTTTGCAGCTGTGGAGTATGATGTAGGAGCATCGCTCCATGTCAGCCAGCTAACCAGCCACGTCCGCGAATTCAAATCGCGCATTTAAGAGAGGCACAACCTCATTTGAAATTTGAAATTCAATGTAAATTAAATGCTTAGGATGGTGAGCCATGGAAGCCGTGCCTTTGTGCAGGCAGTAGATAGGATCAGCTTTAATGCTAGATCGACTGAGATCTAGGTCCAGGCGCTGGACTAGACAACCATTGAATGTAATTTATTAGAGTAGGTGAACCTGGAGGGAAGTGCTCGATGAGCCCCTTAGGTAAAAAGAGATTTTAGATCTCATTTTGAGTGAGTCGAGATAGAGGAAGTTGTAGGAGAGAAGAGCCAAAGAGAGCTCAGAAACACCATTTGTAAAATACAGGCATTTGCCAATTTAATATAATCAGAAGTAGTTTTTCCTGCATGTCATTATGTGTTATATGGGTGTCTGTGAGTGTTCCTTTTATGTAGTGAATGTATGTGTGTGAATTCATTCTACATGAGTTGTGTTTGATTTCAGGGTTGAAGGTATTTGAGGCTTCACACCAGGAGGGTGTGACAGAACGCTGTGGGTTCTGATAGCCGTGCACAGAGGATGCACTTCTGAACATTGTGGGTTCAGACAAGGCCGTGCTGAGGCACATGACTGGAATCATCAACTCAGGAGGAAGACCTTTGAGGTTATTGAACACCTCAGGAGACAAGGCTGTGTAGCTGAAACACGGTTGCAGACAGAATCACTAAAGGTTCTGTAGGAGCTCTGTCAAGTGGGCATTGAGCGTGTGTACAGGAGTGCACAAAGGAAGGAACTCTACTGAGAGTTTGAAGGAAGACCAGAATCACTGAGGATTCTGAGAAGCTCTGCCAGGAGGGCATTGAGTAAGTACAAAGGGTGCACAGGAAGACAGAACTTCTAAACGTTCTATGGGGAAAGGAACTCTGCCAGAGGGGCATAGAGGTATTGTGCGGATGACACAGGAGAAGACACTCCGCCAGAAGGGCGTCGAGAATGTGTGCAAGTAGGCACTGAAGTGAAGAGAACTCTCTTTGAGTTCTGGGGTTAAGGAAGAGTCCATTGAAGGACCTTCACTGGGTTGCTGAACATCCAGAGAGTCTCATCAAGAGGTTTCGTGAGCGAACAGAAGGATAGCCAGGAGGGCATCCATTCCATTTTCCATCTGAGGGAGAAGAAAGATAAAATCCCCCAAGGGGTCTGAGTGTTCGTAGGAAGCTCAGGAGAGGCAGCACTGTAGGTGTGCAAATACTCTGCAGGAGCGCAGACGTCAAAATACTTCGAGGATTCGAGAGTAAGAACTCTGGAGGAGTCAACGTTTTACGCGCAGTAGCGAAGCTCAATATTCGAGAGTTCGCCGAGGGGAAAGAAGCAAAGGTCGAGGCCTTTGAAAGATTATAATTCTTCCAAGTGCAGGAAGAAAGAGCGCCAAAGCTCGGGAGTAGCAACATCGGCTGTTGGATTAGCCGATAGAATCTGGACCGTTGGTTTTCAAGTCCAAGGAGCAGCTGGAGGAGAGCGCACAAGGAGAACTGATCTGGGTCGTCAGATCTGGGGTAGATACCCGACAACCATCGGATCTGCAGGAAGTTGCACAGAGGATAAGCCTTCGTGAACAACAGGAGAGAAGTCCCGACACGAGGAGTGATCATCGGGATATCGGGGATATCAAGAACGTGAGGAGAGTCCCTCGGGCATCAGAGGTCGCGAATTTGTGAGGTTAATCTGGACCGTTCGTTGGGAGTGGACGCGTGTCACGAGATTACCCACATCAGGTACTCGGGCATCGGAGGTTGGAAGAGGAAGCCATTCGACTTCACGAAGCAGCGAAGTGGCGAGAGGATCGGGACCGGCCATCTGAAGGGGGCGCGTGGCAGAGATCTAAGAGATCTCGCGAACTCAGGAGTTCGCAGGGTAAAGGCCCAAGTATTGGGTGTTCAAAGTCGCGAGGCGCGAGGTCACGAATTCACGAAGTAGCGAGAGTTTTGTAGCCGTCCATCTGAGGAGGACAGGTGGCAGAGATCGAAGAGATCTCGCGAACTCGGAAGCTCGTGAGTGGAAGAGCCGAGGATTTGGTATTAAAAGTCGCGAGGCGCGAGGACGCGAGGCGGCGAAGTAACGAGAGTTTTGTAGTCGTCCATCTGAGGAGGACAGGTGGCAGAGATCGAGAGATCTCACGAACTCAGGAGTTCGTAGGGTTAGAGCCCAAGTATTGGGTATTCAAAGTCGCGAGGCGAGATAATTGTAGCTGTCCATCTGGGGAGGACAGGTGGTGAGAGATCGAGAGATCTCGTGAACTCGGGAGTTCCCAGGTTGAGATCCCAAACATTGAGTATTCAAAGTCATGAGGACGCGAGGAGCGAGGAGGAGATAGCCGTTGGATCTGGATCATAAGAGGACTGTTGGATCTGCACGTGGGATCGCGTATCGGGGTCTTGCAAGAAAAGACAGGAGAATTTGGCCACGGGAATCGCGAGATTGCGAGGTCCGAAGTCTCGACGAGATAGAGACCGTTGAAAGTCAACTCACATGTGCATCGACACTTCGACACATCGGGTGGCGAAAGTCGAAAAATCAAGGGTTTGATATAGCGAGTTGCAAAGTTGCGAAAAAGGTAAGGTCACGGACACGGGAGCAGTGGTCATATGGTGGGAGTTGAGCCTGGAGGGCCAGTGCGTGAAGAAAAAGGAGCTCATCGGAGGATCGGAGATCGGGAGTTGGAGAGTACAGTGACTCTCAACAGCGGAAACGCTGAAACCCCGAAACCCCGATAGTGGGTCGGGGATAACCACGGCCAAGTGCAGAGGCCGAAAAGGAGGAAAAAGAAAGGACCTGTGGGCTGGGTCGAGTTTTAGCAAAGGATTCCAGCAGGAGGAATCTAAAGAGCCAATTCGGCTCAGAAGAAGGGAATTGAACGATCCTGTGAGCGGGAGAGCGCGACGTGGGTACGGTCACGTTGTTCTGTGCTGCATCAGATTTGGAGATTTGGGCACCTGGGTTATCCTTACAGTTGCCTGATCTATCAGTTGGCATATTTCTTTGGGTGATTGGGCACTTTTGGCAGCAAGGCCGAATTATTGAGGGCTTCAGCATTCTAGCAGAGCGTGGCACCTTCCAGCTTGGGGGTTTAGCATTCTTACGGCCCAGATCTATTGTATTCAGTATTCATTCTATATCCAGCCTTTGGAGGCATGTTGGAGTCTTCTATTGGAGCATTTTGTACCAGCTCTATTGTTTATCTTCTTGGCCATCTGTTGAGCATTCCAGATCGACATCTTCATTGTAGCAGGTTTCTCTATCTTATGAATAAAAGCTATCTGAGATGTTTTGGCTTGTCTATCATATTGCATATGGTTGAGGTATGTTCCATGGTTGCCTCTTTCTATTATTTGCTGCATACACACATATAAACACACCAGTAAACCCTAAGGCCGAAATCAAGAGGCCATTCAACAAGTGAACACAATAAACAAGTAGGACAACAAAGTGTTTGACAAAATACCTCACTCAGAAAAAGTTTTAAAAAGACACCAAAGTCGTGATGATCCTTGCATAATGGCTTGGGATCATTACATAAAGTGTAATCACAAACAACGCCACAAAGTGTGGAAGACCCAAATACTTAATCTTGTTAGCTAACAAGTGGTGAGGGACTATATCAAATTCCTTGTGTAAGTCCACAAAAAAACAATATGTTTTATGATTTTTTCATTAGCATCCTCAATGATGGAAGTCAAATAAAATATATGACATTGGTACGATGATTCTTCATGGATCTTGCGTGTCATTTGACCCTTGACCTCTTTTTTCTGACCATCTAAAATTGTGAATGTATAAAGTTGTGGTAAATATCTTTGCTAAGGTATGGCCAACCATGATAGTGGGGTAGTTACCATGATCATTTTAGTGTCCTTTTTTATAGATGGAATGGATAATATTGGAGGTCCAAGAAGGTGAAAAGCCATGTATCACCTTGTAGTTAAATAGGTTAGTGATAGGGACTACCAAGACTTCAAGGTTGTTTGAAAAAATCAACCTTGAGGTTCCCCGCATCTTAGGATTTATTGGATTGAAGCTTAAGGATGGCACATGAAATTAGGCAACGAGTAAAAACATTAATGGGTGGGTTTAGGTTCGACTTGAATTCTTGGCTAGATCAGAGATTGTATAGGATAGAGGCATAGTCAAAACCAAGAAGAGACTAATTTCTTAGGGAGGAAAGCTCTCCAAAATAATTTGGGGTGAACCATAGTTGTTTGACTATAATTTATGAACTTGTTCAAGCAATAGATATTCATTTCCTCCTAAGAATGCCCCTATAAATTTTCTAAATTTTCCTTGACTTGGAGGGTCTATGCATCATAATATGTTTATTTAGGTTATGGATGTTCTTACAATTTGAATCACACCAAGAATGATTACGAGGGTAGTGGCCATTCCTATAAGTGTGAGAAGTGAATACAAAAGGGAGAAAGGTGTTAAGTATGGAAGACCAAATGCCTTGTGTGAAGTGGAGGGAGCATTCGGTTGAATCATGAGTATGATAAACTTAGAATAACCTTGTTTTGATAAAGTTCATGTATTTTTCATTGAGTTGGTGGTTTAAATGGATGTTGACAGATTCATATTAGGTTCAATTGAGGCTAGGATTGGAGGAGTGAAACCAAGTGGGACCTAGAGAGATAATGCAACATGGTTAATGAGGGAAGGAGATGTTGAAGATACCTAAAGATTTTGTTTTTTTAACAGTAAGGCCATGCTAACAAGAACACAGTCAACAACAAAAGTACCACCAACAAAAGGAAAACATGTGGAGCCCCAAGAATGTGGAAATGATCTACTATCATTGAGGATGACCAAATCATAAGAGTCTCCCAAGCTAGCAAAGTTGCCATAAGGTTTCATTGTTTTATTAACTAGAGTCTGATGTAAAGCATCCTCCTAAAAGTCCACTACTTGAGTCATCAACAAGTAAACAAATTGAGGTCATTCCATGTGCATTGCATGCAAGTGATTATTGCATTAAATTTCCCTATAAGAATATGTTGACGCTTGAATCCATCAGGACTGAAACGAAAACCTCACGAGGATGTAAATCCTCTTGCATTTTTATAGAGGTGGTACTCCTCTTTAATTTGTGGTTTTCTTGGGATTTCTAAATATTCAGAATTTGGGACTTGACATAAGTCCTTCGTAGCATTTCAAACAAACATAAATATTGTGAGAAAATAAAAGGATTTTTTTTGTGTTTTCTTTTAAAATAAAGTTCCTGAGAAAGGACCAAGAATCAAACACTTCACACATTTAAATCAAATAAGCAAAAATTCCTCACATCCATCATAGTTTAAGATAAATATTTCTGATCACATAAAAAAAAAGGAAGATGATCCACATGCATAAGAGAACCTTAACAGAGTGGATACGTGGGCAGCTCAAATAAATATAATGATATATCAACCTCAAATACTTTATATTATGAAAACATGGTTACAAAGCATAGTCGATATTGTTCCCAAAGTAGCTCTCTTGAAATTTCTAAAAAATATATAGTATGTTACACATTTTTTGAAATTTAAAATGTGTTTGTCTTAAAGACTGGGATTGGGGCTCCCATGGACCATAAAGCAAATAAATACAAGAAATAATCTCTTATAAGGAAGACAGTGGGGTGGTAGAAGAACAACAAGACCTGGTAAGAAGAAAAGAGGAGTTATCAGTCTTCGGTTAAACCTTTCTAGTGAAAGAGGTGGAATAAATGGATGAAGGACTTGATAAAGTAAAGGAAGGATGTGATCAACATAAACTTACTATGATGGTCTCTCGTGATTTTATTTGCTTGTTGATGTCCTTTTATCGTTTTCATCAATGGTTATAAGAACCGTCTCAACTGCTTCTTTCCCTTCATTGGTCAATTTATCGATATTTTTCTTGAACCATTCTTCGATGTAACTTTTCATAGGTGCCATGTTGATTTCATGCCGGATTTTAATGTTGAACAACTCTCCCTCCAAGTCTTGCATATCGAGGGAAATGCCATGTAATGCTTCTTAAATATCCTGTTTTTTTACGGAGTAATCCACTAGCCAGTTATCTATGGCATCCTCATCATATTCAATTATACCATAAAAATTTTCAATTGATAATCCTTTAAGAATCTCAACTTGCTCATCGAACTGTTTCTTTGTTAGGAACAACGAGTTAAGAATCAACTTGGGATCTTGGAATTCGATAGTTCTTCTAGCTAGGTCCACCTCCGTGAGCCTTTTGAATAGTTCTTCTCTCCTTGTTATGGCTTAGCTTCACGCTTGAACAATGATATTCAATTTCTTTATTTTTTCTTTCCAACAGGCGTTCAATTGCTTGATCCGACTTGGGGAGGGAATATCCTCCTCTCTTCTCTTTAGCTCTGACATGTTGGAAACTTTAACACCAAAGGGTACCACGACATCAAGGTAAAAACCTTCTTCATTTTTTAGGTCGAACCTTAAATACTCATGGAAGACATGCACCCTTGAGCCAAAAGAAATCATGTTCTTTGAAATTTCCCAAGCTTCTATGATTTGTGCCATTTTCTTCTTGATATTATTCTCCACATAGCTCCTAGATGACATGAGTAAGATTGAGGATCCTTTTAATTTAGCAGTGGGCGTGGTGGGTCCAAAACTTTCCAAAGGGATGGGAAGAAATTGAAGAGGCATCAAAGTCTCTTCTAGTTCCTTAATCCTTTCATTTAACTTTGTATTTTCTTCTTCAAGACTACCAATGGAGTCGTCCAATGCATCGGTGTTTGCTCTACGGATTCTGGAAATATGGGAAGGCTGCATATTTCTTAGGTTAACCTCTGAACGATATTTCCCTTTTTTATTTCACATCACTCCTCTCAATAATTAATTTCTTAGATTCATTGTCAAAGACAATGCTCTGAAATACAAATGACTGTTCTTCATCGAAGGTCTCATTCTCAACAATTTCCAAGGAAGGATTCTGGTGGACCATGCCTCCTAGATGATCAATGTTAGGAAACATTTTCTCGATGTTAGGCTCAAATCAATATCCTTGAGGGAGAATATGTTGATGTCACTTTCAACGCGATGGTCTTATTCCTCTTGTACAATCTTCTTCCTCTTCTTCCTCTTCTTCCTCATAGGGAGTTTATGTGAGATTTCAATTTTTTCTTGAGGAGGGTTCTTGTCTCCTCCTCCGTCTGAACTACTACTGATCACTTTCCTAGATGGGTGGGCCACTGGAGCACTGCTCCAATATGTTGTAGTCTTGGGAGTAATAGTTGGGGACTGGGAACTCTTCTCCCTGGGACCCTTTCCTTTATCCTTGTAAAATTCATTGGTACTAAGTACTGTCTCCAAGTTGCCAACAATGTGAATATGAGCACCCAAGTTATTATATTCTTCTTCACCTAGAACAATGTGGATAAATGAATTGATAAAACCAACTATTAACATATGTTCCACAAAAATTACGTTAGGTTCAAAACATTTTATCCTTTAAACATACTTGAGATTAAGGTTGTGGAAGTGGTTTGCAAATTCATCGATTTTGTTCATATTTCTAAATACAAAGTTCCCAATTTTTCAAGGCAAGGGTATGAATTTCTTTTTTCATTTCTCATTAAAAAAGTGTATCTATAAATTAAATTTCCTTGCAAACTTTGTAATGAAAATTTCTATTGGATATATGGCATGGAAGAAAGGAGGGATTTTCCTTATAACCGAAAATCCTGATAATGTTGTAACTCTCCATTTTCTCCAAGGTACCCTTTTTCTCCAAGAATTTACTTTCCTGGGCGAATATTCTTGGGGTATCTTTTCCAAACAACAACCCTTTAAAAACTGAGACAAAGTCGTTGAAAACTTCATAAAAATGTAGGGAAGCTTTGTGCCTCCACAACGCTTGGTACCAAAAGGTCATTGGGTCAAATTCATAATTCACCTTCTTGCATACATACAATTTAGGAAATTGACAACAATGTGCTATCACAAAGACGAAATAAGAATCCACAAAGAATTTCTTATCCCTTTTATACTGAGACAATTGGGAAGCGATTTCAATGGAAATCAATTTTCGTCAATCAAAGATGGCCTACTCCTTGACAGTAAAATATAAGATATAAAGAATCATATGCAAAATGTTGGCGGTATTTTCTTGGCCGGTCACTCTGGTGAATAACTAAGCAATTTCCCGAAAGGGGTTTTTGAACGAGTTGACCTGCAACCTGGTAATATCTTCATGGATGGCTACAGGATTCTCCAAGACTTTGGGTAAGAGGTTCAGGCCATTGTCACGCTTTTTCAAGAAGTCCATGCAATCTTCACCTTTGAAGGCGAGTCTTGGCTCTGGGAATTTTAGAATTTTACAGAACACGAGGTGAAAGTGAGATGAGAGAATGATCTTGAAGTTGAATAATCCGTTGATTTGGTATATATTTCTTAATGCACCAGGAAACCAGTTCCTTGCAGTCAAAAACTTCAGGAACACAGCCTGCACGGGCAATTACGGATGTCCAAATTACTTCCTTCTGAGCAGACGAGGATGAATAGTAAGAATACTCTCTAGACCACTGAAAGTTCTGGTCCTCATGCCCAAAAATGTTCAAAGTATCTCTGCATAACTATTGTCGAGATGTTGCTACCATAAGTTGATGAGAGCCTTATTTTAATCCAGATAATATTTGAAATGAGTGCTTGGGAGAGATAATATAATGTTCCGAAAATCATGATTTAATGTGGTTTAATGAGAAATATCCCTGATCCCTTCGCTCATTGATGATGATCTTTATGAAACTTGCATGTTGAGTTATTATCACTAACCATACTAAATGCATATTGGAAAAAGTGCGAAGGTGGCAGGGATGGACGAGAGTGATTAGGATTTGGGAATTTTTGTGAACTCGAGAACCCATCGTTGCAAAAGGTAGTAAATTGGCTTAGTGTTATAATGTGGTTGGTCAAACTCAATATAGGAGAGATGAGATATATTAGGATCTCGGGGAGTTCGATAGTCAAAATGTAGGTCGCAAATCTCTTGGGTGAAAAATGTATATCACAAAATATAGGATATGAAAGCTTGAACCCAGGAACCCGGGAACCTGCGACTACAGAAATGACTAAGTATAGGATAATGTGGCAGTCAGTCAGACTCATGATGTGGGAGTATGGATGGAGATGAGGATCCACAAGTCCACCAACTCACGAACCCACATTTTTCAAAAAATGACTAAGTATAGTAACTAGAAAGGGAGAAATAGAAGGGAAGAAAAAAACATGGGAATTTGGGTAAGTATAGAAGAAGGAAAAGAAATGGACAAAATAAACTGGGAAAATAGAGAAGGGGAGGGAAATTTCAGAAGCGAGAATTGATCTTAACAATTGGATCCAACAGTGGGATGATAACCCCCTGTGGGTTGTCAAGAATCCAAAATCTCTCATGATCAAGTGCTTCCGCCCATTGGGCTATGGAGTCAGAGTAAGAATATACAAACTGAAAAATAAAATTATGTACAATGAGAATGAGAAATTCTTAGGAGAAGAAACCTTTCAAATGTTTCCCATTGACAAGAAACATTAATCTTTTTCCCTTCATGTCTTGGAGAATATAGGATTTAAAACCCAAGATCTTCTCGACGACATATGGTCTGATCCAGAGTGCTTTGAACTTTGTATGCATTAACGATTCATTCTTGGCCTTGTTCCATAGTAACACTGGCTCTCCCTTCTGGAAATTATTTATAGTTGTGCTCTGATCAAAATATCTTTTGACACTTTGCTGCCTCTGAGAAGTTCGATTTAGGGCTTTGCTTCGTTCTTCTTCCAACTTCAACAACTGGTTCATTCTCCTTTGGATGGGTGAACTATCTTCTGTATCTTCTGTATTAACCATGAAAGTCAGTGCATTGAGTTCTAGGTTGATTGAAATATTTTCTTCTTTCCCATAAACCAATGTATACAGGGACATCCCAATGCTATCCTTTGGAGTCATCCTGCTTGCTCATAATGCATTTGTTAGCTTTAGATGCCAATTCCTTTGGTTTTTTTCAATTCTTTTCTTCAATATATGAAAAAGTGTTTTATTGTCCTTCTTCTTGAAAGAGAAGGGTTTTCTAGGCTCACGGGGCACTTTAATCATTTCTCATTCTTTGCCTGGAAGCATCATACAACTTCCATCGTTCATTATATATCCCCTGATCATAGATGTCCAATCTCTTCCCAACACAACTCCATATGCCAGAGGAAGGTCTACCACAATAATATTGAAAATTGTAATAATATGGGGGGCTGCTGTAATCCAAGCATAAAATTCCTTGATCTCTCCATAAGCTAGCACTTTTCTAGAATCAATTGCATATATGCTTTCACTGATTTCATAATACTTGGTGCAACTCATGCCCAGTGCCTCCATGACCTCCAGTGGCATAATATTATTTGTCGCACCCATGTCAACCAAACAATTATGTAGCGCAACATCATGATTTTCAATTGAAATGTAAAAGGGTAGAATTTTACCTCTCAGCTTGACAGTTGGCTGGATTTGGATTTGTTTTGGGCTGGTAACAACAAATTCCTCTCTTTTAGATGGATCGTCCAACAATTTCAAAATGTTCCGTCTTTGTTGGGGAATCTTCACTACTTCTGTAAAGGGAAAAGTTATCCTTAATTTACTCAGGTCCTCTACGACATTATATGTCTTTTGAGTGGAGTTTGACGTCAGGTGTTGTTTCTTACTTCCAACACTATCTGTCACCTTCTCATTTGCTCTTTTCTCATTTATCTTTTCTTTTTCTTTATCAGAATCACCTTTATTTTTTGGTCTATTTACAAATCCTCTTGTCTGGGCGACGTTTTCTTGCGGTTTGGGATCATTGTTGCCCTCTTCAAATATATACATGGACGTCTCACATCCGTCCATCTGCACAATTTCAGATCTTTCATCAGGTGAGTAATAATTCTCTTGCTTAATTAATTGCTCGTCATAAACATCATCCATAATAGAAACATTAAGAGTAGGTTGTCTAGGAACCCTTGGTATTTGCGGATTATCCACGTTCTCAAACCTCACTCTGTTTTCTTGGGGAGGGTCCCTTCTTTACTCTGGGATTGACATTCTTGGATTTTCCACATAATTATCTACCCTTCTTAGTCTGGTTATCTCGTTCTACATTTTCTTTATATTTCTATTTATCTGTGCTATTTCGATTCTTTGCTTAGTTTCTTGTGCTGCGACAGGGTTAACCTTTACATCAGGTATGGTTCCCTTGAAAAATCCTCCTCCCATTGTTTGATTTTGAGCCAGTCGAGGCTTGAATTATTCGTTCTTTCTCAAACTGGAAGCTCTTTGATTATCGATACTTAGTCCTCCCAGTTGCCTTTGTACCTTTCCCAGTATAATGTCAGGGTCAACACCCCTTTCAATCATAATTTCTTCCATCTTTGTGGATTTAGTAATTTCCTCCTCCAAGGTATCCATTTGACAAGTTCTGATAGCATATTTTACATTCAGGGGCATTGCATTCTTATAACAACTGAGAACGATCGGGTCATTCAATATTTTATGTTCTGGAATCTTACTCAAGGTTTTATTGAACCTGAGATTAAAATATTGTATCCGTTCATTCTTCCTCAAACCAATTTGGGTGAAATCGGTGAGAAGGGTATGGCAGGAAATTAGAGGGGCAAACATAGTCAGGAACATAGCTTCGAGGTCATTAAATGAGTGAATTGATCTACTGGGTAATGTCATATACCATTCATATGCTCTTCCTGATAAGGTTTGTAGAAACAACCTTACCATGACATTGTCATATTCAACACAGTGAAAATCACAAACATCAAGAAATAAATGCACTTGTCTCTTTGCATCAATTGCTCCATCTCTAGATTTTTTTTTCAGGGTGTCCTTTGGGAGAACAGGGAGATTATGTTACTCTCCTATAATATTTAGAGGGGAATCTCTTACCCTCCTTCGATTTTCAAATCCTGGGTTTCCTTGATTTTTTGCAACATTTATTCTATCTCCGTGTCTCTCCTCATGATGCTCGTTTCACAGTTGTTCATTTATTTATGCCATGTCTGCATATGTTCCAAAGATGTAAATTTCTCTTCTTAGAATACAAAGTTGCTTGATTTTACTTCTGGTAACGGGTCCTTTGTATTCTTCCAGCTTCAATCTCAACTGTGTCTTTGTGCTGCTCTAGCTAGCCTTTGATTTCTTCGATCTTGTCACTCTTCTCTCCTCTATCTTCAAAAGATTTCTCGTTCTTCTTCTTGGGCCAAGGTTTTCCAAGACCTTTCCAAATATTCATGGGTATCGACTGTTGATATTACCAAGTTGTATAACTAATGTTAATTTTTTGTTGGTTGTTCAACCCAATTTCTAGGTGGGGATGACCAGCCTGGGGCAAAGTCATATACTTTTCAAAATGATAGACCAGGTTCCAAATTTCAGTTCATCCCCAATATGGTCGCCAATAATGATGACACTTGAATCCGTCAGGACCGAAATGACAGCCTCATGAGGATGTAAATGCTCCTGTGTTTTAATAGAGGTGGTACTCCTCTTTAATTTGTGTTTTTCTTGGGATTTCTAAATATTCAGAATGTGGGACTTGATAGAAGTCTGTCGTAGTATTTCAAAGAAACATAAATATTGCGAGAAAATAAAAGGAAAATGATTTTGTTTTATTTTAAAATAAAGTTCTTGAGAAAGGACCAAGAATCACACACTTCACACGTTTAAAACAAATAAGCAAAATTTCCTCACATACATCATAGTTTAAGATAAAGATTTCTAATCACATAAAATAAAAAAAGGAAGATGATCTGCATGCATAAGAGAAATTTAATAGAGTGGATACATGGGAAGCTCAAATAAATATAATGATAGATCGACCTTAAATACTTTATATTCTGAAAATAGGGTTATAAAGCACAGTCAAGATTGTTCCCAAAGTAGCTCTCTTGAAATTTCTAAAAAATATATAGTTTGTTACACATTCTTTGAAATTTAAAATGTGTTTGTATTAAAGACTAGGATTGGGGCTCTTGCGGACCATAAAGAAAATAAATACAAGAAATAATCTCTTAGAAGGAAGACGGTGGGGAGGTAGAAGAACAACAAGACTTGGTAAGAAGAAAATAGGAGTTATCATTCTTTGGTTAAACCTTTCTAGTGAAAGAGGTGGGATAACTGGATGAAGGACTTGATAAAGAAAAATAAGGACGTGATCAACATAAACTTACTATGACGGTCTCTTGTGCTTTCATTTACTTGTTGATGTCCTTTTATCATTTTCATCAATGGTTATAGGAACCGTCTCAACTGCTTCTTGTCCTTCGTTGGTTAGTTTATCGATAGCTTTATCAAACCATTCTTCGATGTAACTTTTCATAGGTGCCACATTGATTTCATGCGGATTTTAATGTTGAACAACTCTCCCTCCAAGTCTCGTAGATCGAGGGAAATACCATGTAATGATTCTTCAATATCCTGTTTTTTTATGGAGTAATCCATTAGCCAGTTATCTATGGCGTCCTCATCATATTCAACTATACCATAGAATTTTTCAATTGATAATCCTTTAAAATTCTCAACTTTCTCCTCGAACTATTTCTTTCTTAGGAACAACAAGCTAAGAATCAACTTGGGATATTGGACTTCGTTAGTGCTTCCGGCTAGGTCCACCTCCATGAGCCTTTTGAATAGTTCTTCTCTCCTTGTTATGGTTTGGTTGCATGCTTGAACAATGCTATTCAATTTCTTTATTTTTTCTTTCCAGCAGGCGTTCAACTGCTTGATCCGACTTGGAGAGGGAATATCCTCCTCTCTTCTCTTTAGCTTTGACATGTTGGAAACTTTAACACTAAAGGGTACCACATAATCAAGGTTGTCCTGTAAATACTCATGGAAGTCATGTGCCCTTGAGGCAAAAGAAATCATGTTCTTTGAAATTTCCCAAGCTTTTGTGATCAATGCCATTCTCTTATTGATATTATTCTCCACATAGCTCCTGGCTTATGTGAGTAAGCTTAATGATCCTTTTAATTTAGCAGTAGTCATGGTGGGTCCAACAATTGCCAAAGGGATGGTAAGAAATGGAAGAGGCATCAACGTCTCTTCTAGTTCCTTAATACTTTCCTTTAACTTTGTATTTTAAGCTTCGAGACCACCAATGGAGTTCTCCAATGCATCTCCGGTTGCTCTATGGATTCTAGAAATCTGGGAAGGACACATATTTATTACGTTAACCTCTTAACACGATTTTCCTTTTTTATTCTGCACGTCACTCTTCTTAATAATTATTTTCTTAGATTTGTTGTCAAAGACAATGATCTAAAATACAAATGACTCTTCTTCATCGAAGGTCTCATTCTCAACAATTTCCAAGGAAGGATTCTGGTGGACTATGCCTCCTGGCTGATCAATGTTAGGAAATATTTTTTCAATGTCAGCCTCAAGCTCCATATCCTTGAGGGAGAAGCTATTGATGTCACTTTCGACGTGATGCTCTTCTTCCTCTTGTACCATATTCTTCGTCTTCTTTCTCAGAGGGATTTTATGTGAGCTTTCAATTTTTCCTGGAGGGGGGTTCTTGTCTCCTCCTTCGCATGAACTACTGTTGATCACTTTCCTATATGGGTGGGCCGCTTGAGCACTGCTCCGAGATGTTGTAGTCTTGGGAGTAACAATTGGGGACTAGGCACTCTTCTCATTGGGACCTGTTCCTTTCTGCTTGTAAAATTCACTTGTACTGAGTACCATCTCCAAGTCGCCAACAGTGTGAATAGGAGCACCCAAGTTATTATCTTCTTCTTCTCCTAGAAAAATGTGGATAAATGGATTTCTAAAACCAATTGTTAACATATGTTCCACAAAAATTTCGTTAGGGTCAAACTCTTTTATCCTTTTAGCATACTTGAGATTAAGGTTGTGGAAGTGGTTTCAAAATTCATCGATTTTGTTCATATTTCTGAATACAGAGTCCCCAATTTTCCAAGGCAAGGGTATGAATTGCTTTTTTCATTTCTCATGAAAAAAGTGTAACTAGAAATTATATTTCCTTGAAACTTCTCTAATGAACATTATGTTGGATATATGGCACAGAAGAAAGGAGGGATTTTCCTTAGAATCGAAAATCCTGATAACATTGTAATTCTCTATTTTCTCCAAGGTTCCCTTTTTATCTAGGAATTTACTAGCTTGGGAGGATATTATTGGGGTATCTTTTCCAAACAACAACCCTTTAAAAACCGAGACAAAGTCATTGAAACTTCATAAAAATGCAGGGAAGCGTTGTGCCTCCACAACTCTTGGTACCAAAAGGTCACTGGGTCAAATTCACAATTCACCTTCTTGCATACAGACAATTTAGGAAATTGACAATAATGTGCTATCACAAAGACCAAATAAGAAGCCATAAAGAATTTCTTTTCCTTTTTCTACTGAGACAATTGGGAAGAGATTTCGATGGAAATCAACTTTCCCCTATCGAAGATGGCTTGCTCCTTGATAGTAAAATATAAGATATACAGAATCATACGGAAAATGCTGACAATAGTTTCTTGGCCAATCAATCTGGTGACTAACCAAGCAATTTCCCGAAAGGAGATTTTGAATGAGTTGACCTGCAACTTGGTAATATCTTCAGGGATGGTCACAGGATTCTCCAAGAATTCAGGTAAGAGGTCCAAGCCGTTGTCATGTTTTTTCAAGAACTATCTGCAATCTTCACCTTTGAAGGTGAGTGTTGTCTCTGGGAGTTTTAGCATTTTACAAAACACTTGAGGTGAAAGTGAGATGAGAGAATGATCTTGAAGTTGAATAATCCGCTGACTTGGTATATATTTCTCAGCGCATTAGGCAACTAGTTCCTTGTAGTCAAAAACTTCAGGAACACAGTCTGCACGAGCAATTCCAGACGTCCAAATTACTTCCTTCCGAGAAGACGAGGATGAATAGTAAGAATACGCTCTAGACCATTGAAAGTTCTGGTCCTCATGCCCAAAAATGTTCAAAGTATCGAACTGTTGTCGAGCTGCTGCTGCCATAAGGTGACAAGAGCGTTCTTTTAATCCAGATAATATTTGAAATGAGTGCTTGTGAGAGATAATATAATGTTTCGCAAATCATGATTTAATGTGGTTTAATGAGAATTATCCTCGATCCCTTCTCTCATTAATGATGGTCTTTACAAAAACTGCATGCTGGGTTATTAGCATTAAACCATACTAAATGCATATTGGAAAAAGTGTGAAGGTGGAAGGGACGAACGAGAGCGATTATGATTTGGGATTTTTTGTGAACCCACTAACTCGGGAATCGGGGAACCCACCATTGTGAAAGGTGGTAAATTGGATGAGTGTTGTAATGCGGTCGATCAGAATCAATATAGGAGAGATGAATATATTAGGAGCTCAGGGAGTCCAATAGTCAAAATGTAGGTCGCAAATATCTTGGGTGAAAAATGTATATCACAAAATATGGGATATGAAAGCTTGAACCCAGGAACCCGGGAACCCGTGACTGCAAAAATAGATAAGTATAGGATAGTGTGGCAGATGAACAGACTCATGATGTGGGAGTATGGATGGAGATGAGGATCTGCAAGTCTGCCAACTCGTGAACCTGCTGTTTTCGAAAAATGACTAAGTATAGTAACTAGAAAGGGAGAAAAGAAAAGGGGAATTTGGGTAAGTATAGAAGAAGGAAAAGAAATGGACAAAAGAAACTGGGAAAATAGAGAAGGGGAGGTAAATTTCAGAAGCGAGAACTGATCTCAACATAAGAATATCTCCAATAGCCATGAATTATGATATTTCAAGTTGCTGATCTATGAAAGGAGAATACTAGTGTCTACAATGGAATAAGGTGATGCAAATGGAGAAAAGTAGCACGCATTGAAGAAAAATTTCCTAAAAGGGGGTTTCCCTGTCAAGGACACTAATAAAAACCTAGCATGAACATCATAGCCTTCAAGTCAAATAAAGGGAGTTAGATAATATTTGTGAAGACATGCATTCCCACCAAATCCTTTCAAGCCAAGGTGGAGTTCTGGCTTGTGCATCGATAACCAAGAGTATCTTGGGAATATAGGGCGTGGCTTCATATCTGTTTGATGTGTCTCTGTAAATAAGATTAGGTCAGAGTTTCTCCTCATATCCTCTAATGATCTCAATGAGAAGAAGAGTGAGCCACCACTATTCAACATTGTCACTGATTGAGGAGCCCAAAAACTTGATATATAACACCATACAATGATCAGTGGAGGGTGATTCCATGGTTTTAACCAACTTGAGGGGAATCATGAATTAAAACTTTTTCACTTTGTATGACAATCAATTTTCCTTGCTTCTTTGTTTCAACCATTTTAACCATGTTCTTCTTTAAGTGATCATACTAAATTTTGGTTAGGTCTTTGTTCATTTAAATATTTTCAAAAAATGTGAGTAGAGTTTTCTTGGACCATAAGATCTTTGATCCTATCTTGAGTGTCCTTAAATATGATACTGACAAAGATACAGTGAATAAACCACACCCTTTTGATACAGTGAGTAAACCACACCCTTTTTGTCTGGATTTCTTTTTGTTTTAAAGTGTTGTACATAAATTCCTTCTTAAATTCAAGTGGGTTTGTCTAGTTTATTTAAGTCACTCATCCTTGAATTAAAGGAATTTAGTTGTCTTTGTCTCTCTTCTTCCAATTTTGCTTGGATCACTACATCTACAATGTTTCAAGTGGATTCTCAACTATCTATGTATGCTCCTAGAATATTATCGTTGTATTATTGATATGATAAGCATGCTTCGTCATAAAGTATTTGATATTATTTGATGCAATAAAGTAAAGGTGCGTATAGGTTACTATTTTGTTTTTACTTAGGTAAAGGACATATTTATTTAAAGGGGTTGTCCTTATCAAAGGTGAATAATGCAAGGTGTTGAGAGGATAGGACGGTAATAATTGAAGGACGAAAGAGACATCAATATAAATAATTCATTGTTTCTTGGATGAGACTTTGTATGGTTACATATTTCATGAAGTCAATAAAGTTGAAATCCACGTGTATGGTATTTGATAGTTGGAGTAACTTCCAACTATCAATTACCAAACTTCCTCCATCCCCTTATGTTGTGTTGATGTACTTACTTTGTCACCTAAATGAAGGACTTTCCAAATATGGTTAATATTGATACTGTCTAATAATGGAAAATTCCAATTCAATATTTAATTGACAATTTTTGTTTATAAAATTAGATTTTATTTATGATGGTATTTATAGTTAGGTATCAAAGAAATATTTTTAAAATATTATTTTTATATTTGAATATAATAAAGATGATATGGTTAATATTTTTTAATAATGGAAAATTTTAATTCAATATTTAATTAACATTTTTATTTATAAAATTAGATTTTATTTATGATGATGTTTATAGTTAGGTATCAAATAAACATTCTTTAAAATGTATTTTTTTTTTATTTGAATATAGTGTGAAAGTACACAGGTTATTATGGTTTTTATAAACTAAAAAAAATTGAAGATTAATTATGTTATAAAACTATGTAAAGTTATGTGCTATATTATTAATCCTTAGTCATGATAAAATGAAATATTGTTGTTTCACAAATTTGTTTACTCCATGGTGTTTTGGGGTTAGTTAAATGACTAATTTCATTGTGGAGGTTATGATTGGAAAAATCTATTTTTATCACCAAATTAGATTTCATGAAATCTTTATAGCATTTGAACTTTCTATTATTAATGATTTCATTATCATTCTAGGTCTTATCTTTAAGCCCCATAATCTATAGTCCAATCTCATTCAAACATATAGTGGACACTTCTCACACTAGAAGAAATAATAAGAACATATCCTAACTCAACTTAATCATTTTATAGTATAATCTAAATATATAATCATGACTATATATGCCATGAAAATACAACTAGTTTCAATCAAGAATAAAGTATGCATTGTTGCATTTAATATTAAAATTACATGTTAAAAACCATTTTTTGGATTCATTGAATTTTACTCCAACTCTCACTAGAGATGTCATGGGCCCAAACTTTCCAACCATGTAGAACAACTATGATAAATAAAATGTTAAGAATGGTTTTTTTCTTATCTCAATCCCATAATTCAATATTTCTACATCAATTTTCAAGACTTTTGAACCATCAAATATTGTCCTCTTTACACCATGGTTCTATTTTAAATGACAATTCAAATTGATACCTAAATATTTGTAAAAGTGTACCTCTTCAATAGTATAATTATCAACACACAAAATTGTAGAAACATCATTTTTTTAATATTTAATTAGCATAATCTTTATCTTATCAATGTTAACAATAAGTTCATAATTTTTGCAAAGTTGTAGGAGAACTTTGAGTTCATAATTTTTGCAAAGTTGTAGGAGAACTTTGAGTTCATAATTTTTGCAAAGTTGTAGGAGAACTTTGAGTTAATGCTTGTGAATATAGCTTAATAGTTTTTTCAATAAGAACATTATTATCAACTTATAAGAGAATAACATAAATGATTCTAACTATGTTAATGCCAATATGCCTCTCCTTTCCAAAACATTGCTTAATGTTATCAATATAGATGCAAAAAAGGGTGGCAAAAAGGGGCACCCTTAATTTAACATATCAATATTACAATTAATATATATTAATCACTCTTTATTATATTTCATCTTAGCAATAACATTTTCATAGAGCATAATCACAACATTATAGATCTTAAAAGAGATACATTTCTTTGTGTAAACAAGATGATGAAACCATAGATTATTCATTGGATGGTTGTCCCTTCTCAAAAGTCAATGTGCCCCTCATTTTCAAAACATTACAGAGTTGTAGGAGAACTTTGAGTTAATGCTTGTGAATATAGCCTAATAGTTTTTGTAAGAAGCAGATTATTATCAACTTATAAGAGAATAACATAAATGATTCCAACTATGTTAATGCCAACATGTCCCTCCTTTTCAAAACATTCCTTAATGTTATCAATATAGATGCAAAAAAGGGTGGCAGAAAGGGGCAGCCTTAATTTAACATATCAATATTACAATTAATATATATTAATCACTCTTTATTATATTTCATCTTAGCAATAATGTTTTCATAGAGCATAATCACAACACTATAGATCTTAAAATAGATAAAAGAGATACCTTTATTTGTGTAAACAAAATGATGAAACCATAGATTATTTATTGGATGGTTGTCCCTTCTCAAAAGTCAACGTGCCCCTCATTTTCAAAACATTGCTTAATGTTATCAATATAGATGCAAAAAAAAAAAGGGATAAAAGGACACTCTTGATTTAACATCAATATTACAATTAATATATATTAATCACTCTTTATTATATTTCATATTAGCAATAACATTTTCTTAGAGCCTAATCACAACACTATAGATCTTAAAAGAGATACCTTTCTTTGTGTAAACAAGATGATGAAACCATAGATTGCTTATTGGATTGTTGTCCCTTCTCAAAAGTCATGTGTCCAAATATAGAAGTGATCATAGGTTTAAAGAAGGTAGGGTAGAGAAACTTAGTGGAGAACTATTTTAGGATATGATTTGGAAAAAGGGCTCTTAAGCCATTTAATACATAAGGAGTAGTAACTAGGGACATATGGTTGGAAAGAAAATTCAACTATTTATAACAAAATGTCAATTACAACATTTTAATGCTATATTGAAATTTGAAATTTGAGTAGTTTTGATAGAATAAAGGAAACAATCAATAATGAACCCCCTTATCAATAATGGAAGTGGTAATTGATATATGGAGCATGGGGTTATTTTGATGGAGTTAGTCAAGGAAATCCAACTCTTTGTGGAGCTGGAGGCATCCTTTACACATTTGATTTTCACTACGTAAAGTTCAAAGCTAGTTTGGGCTCGGGTTCAAACAATTATGTTGAGTTAATGTCACTAAAAATCCTTGTGAAAATTACCAAAAAAATAACATTCAAAATTTATAGGTTATGGAGATTTTTTTTGGTAGTTATCAATTGAATGATAACATGAATGATAACATTATTGAAGATGGAGAGATTCATTCTTGAACCAATCTTTAATGAAATGACGAGGATTGAGGCGATTTTCAATGTTGTTTCCTATAATCATGTCTATAGGGAACTAAACTCATTAGTAGATTATTTTTCCAAGGATGGAGTGTAGTTGACACAGGGAAGCTAGATAACTTCTGAAACCAAGGATGGAGTTATCACTCTAGATTCCATCTCATATTTGGATACTATATAACCTCTCTTGTTTGTACCAGACTTCAAACCTTAGATTATATGTTCGAGGAAGTGGCCATATCTCAAAATTGTTTCAAAATTATGTTAGGACATTGTGCACATATCCCGTAGGCATAAACTTTTCATTTTTGAATAATGTAACCAATTGTTATTTTGACGATTTTCCTATTTTTGGAATCATCCTTAAGAATAGGTCTAAAGAGGGATCTATGGTATAGGAATACAAGTTATGTAGATATATCTACAAAGATATCCCGAATGCTATCAAGCATCTGAAATATGTAATTTATTTCTTATTTGGAATAGGAATTATTATTTTTTCCAAGGAAAACAAAAATAAGAGATATATATATATATATATTTTTTTGTTCATAGTTTGGCTATCAACATTAGTATTAATGGGTTTTCTAAAATTAACAAAACAATAGATAAGGTCTTCTTCTTTATTTTTACAATCCTAGAAAACTCTAAGGGTGCCAAGGTGATTAGGGGTAGCATTATGATTCCTCAAGCTAGTTTGTCTTTTATCATTTTTATTATTATCATCAATTCATTGTCTAGTTTTCTTTCAAGAATCATGCCAAATAACTTTTCTAAAAGCGGATTAATTATGATAGTCCAATAATAGGTCAGGTCATTTTGGTTTCTGCATTTGAATATATGGAAAATTAAACTTTTGATCCGTTTTTTAAGGAAGCCTTGCTTTACAACTTTATTGAAAATATGTTTCATATGAGGCACACAGATCAAACTCCCAATTTTTAAGATCTCAACTTAGTATCTTTCAGTGCATTTATCTTTTCCATTTGTGAGACCTGCAATTCTGGATTTTATGTACCCACATGAGAAAACCTCAATGCAAACATTAGTGGTCTATATGTCTTTAGAGAGGAAACCATAAAGCTTGTTATGGTAGGAGTTCCTGTAATTTATGTTAATATTTATTTTTTCTTTATCTTTTTTAAGGTTCATGTTAGCCAATAAGTTTTAGCTTCTCTTATGTGGGGGTTCTTTTATGATCCTAAAGGAATAAAAGACATGGAATATGCTCATAGGATTGGTACCACCATGAAAAACATGGAAGAAGCACTTGTATTGCAAGGCCTCATCATTCTTAAAGATAAAATATTTTATATTGTCATGGTGATTGGAGACTCCATGATAGTCATAAGATCCCTATAGTCCCAAACCTTCCCATCGAATCCATCTCTTGCTAAAATATACCAAGTAGTGATCTCTATATGAGAGGAATTTGGCATAATAGAATTATATCACGTCCTTTAAAACCTCAAATCATAGGTGAATAAGTAGGAAAATGAGGGGGTCCTCCTTGGTGAAGGGACTCTAATCATAAAATAGGGGGGAACTTCAATACTTAACATTTATCCCCACCCATTGGATTTCATTAAGGAGGGAGATCATCTATATAACACACGATTAAGGAAAACCTCAATGGTGACTCTGTTGGGGGATCTTTCAATGGAATCAAAGGTTATCTCCCCCTGAATCCCCATAATGAATTGATTAGGGCTTCCTCTAGTGATGTAGTTAAGATCAATAGTAGGTATAAATCTCTTTTCCTGAATCGACTCATGGTTCATGAATCTTTGGCCTTGACTCTCCCCATTATACAAGATGCAATAGATCAATTATCCTTATACAATAGAAATGGTCTCATGTACTAATTCAATGGTCTTTGGCCTTGTTCAGTAGACTTGCACAAGTGGATATTTAGTTCTTGTAAGCCAAAAATTAAAGAGGAAGCCTTGGTTTATCCTAGACAAATAGTTTTCTTCTTAATTGAGTTTGACATATTAACAAAAGATAGAGACCTAATTTTAAAATTAGGACCTTGGTTCTAGGGTAACTTAGGACTATGCATGAAACCTTGGACTCCTTCATTTGATGTAGTGACAAATTCTCTCTCTACAACACCAATTTGGGTTAGGTATTGAATCTTCCCTTGCACTTTTTGATCCAATTGGCTATTGGTGGCCACCCACCTATTCCAACTGGCTCCTCTTGTCCATTTTTAGTTCAACACGTTCTTTTGTACTTATTTGTAATTGTGGGTTCTACACTTCGGGGGTTGTCTAAATCCCTACACAATTTCTAGGTGGATATTGGTGGCCTCTCACCTAATCCAACTAGCTTATTTTGTATGTTTTCATCTCAACACATCTTGTTGTACTTCCACGACCGTTTTGGAGGCATAAACAATGTTTTTATGGCTTGCCATAGTTGAACTATAGACAGAGTCAGAGTTTCACAACAAAATGTATAGTTCTCTGAAAGACCTTTCCAATGGGCTATCATGCGCCTAAAATTAAGGTCGTATGCAAAAGTTACGACCTCGGGAAGTTAAGGTGCCAACTTACCCATAAGGGCCCCTATGGGTAAGTTGGTACCTCAACTTCCTGGGGTCGTAAATGTTTCATACGAACTTCATTTTAGGCACGTGATAGCCTGTTGGAAAGGTCTTTCAGAGAAATACACATTCCGCTGTCAAACTCTGACTCTGTCTACAATTTCTAGGGTCATAAATTTTGCATATGACCTCCGTTTTAGGCGCGTGATCGCTCGTTGGAAAGGTATTTCAGATAACTACACATTCTGCCATCAAACTCTGACTTCGTCTACAGTTTGACTATGACAAGACAAAAAAATATTGTTTAGGCCTCCAAAACGGCCCTGGAAGTACAACAAGATGTGTTGACATGAAAACATACAAAATAAGCTAGTTGGATTAGGTGAGAGGCCACCAATATCCACCTGGAGGATGTGTAGGGCTTCAGACAGCCCCAGAAGTGTAGAACCCACAATTACAAAGAAGTACAGAAGAACATATTGAACTAAAAACAAACAAGAGGAGCTAGTTGGAATAGGTGGGTGGCCACCAATAGCCAACTAGATCAAAAAGTGCAAGGGAAGATTCAATGGAACTAATGTAAATGATTGAGTAATTTTGTTTTTTGGATTTTCAATGGAACTAATGTAAATGTAATCCTTAATTCGACATTTGATTTATAAAGTGGTTGGTTTCATGTTTATTATTGGGAAACCATGTCTATTCTTCTAATAAGTGTTTGGTTCAATGTTTGAACATGTTAAAAACATTGTGTTACTAATATTATCGATGTAATGTTCAATATTTTTACAATCAGGATTCTGATGGCGAATGACTTGTCCACCATCTACTATTGCACCCCACTACGATGTTAAGTCGCGAGCTTGCTGCTAAATGAAAAGATCTCAGAGATGAAGTATACCGAGAATAGTTGAAACAACCACTTATTCAATTCCCACTATGTCCCGAGTCACCAATCCAAAACTTCGACAGTAACACTAGTTCTTCACATGTTGAGGATGAAGGAAATTATATAGTGGTTGGTATGGATGATTTATTGTAGGATACCCAAGCCATGGAGGCAATGTTTTTAGATGCATTCCAACAAAATGAACTAGGGGATGACGCTAATGTCATAGATACCTTCTACGAAATCCTAAAATATTCTTCCACCACCCCTCTATTTGGTCGAGTATATAAGGACAACAATGTTACTATACAACTACAAAGCAATGCATGGTATGTCAAACACGTGTTTCTCATAACTTTTGAGGTAACTAACCATTAAGTCCCCTAAATTTTAAAGGAATCTTGTCACACAATGAAGGAAGAAAAGGGTTGATTTTTTTCATGCTTAATGACAATGTACATTTCTATTTCCCACTAATTGCAGGTTGGTCAAAGATAAGGTACATCCAAGTGATAATATATTTCCCGATAGTTGGACAGAGGCAAAGCAAATGATGAAAATGTTGGGTGTTGAGTACATATCATACCACACATGTACAAATGATTGTATTCTATATAGAAATGACTATGTAGACAAAGACATATGTCCAGAATGCAGTCATGACATGTACCATAAATAAGAAAACAAGAGCAAGGCACATGGTCCTCCTCATAAGATATTGAGGAACATGCCTATAATTCCAAGGATTCAAATTCTATTTCATTGCAAACAATTAGCCATGTTGCAGGGGTGGCATGCATCACGTATAAGTGAGACATGAGTTATGTAAATCCTAGCAGATTCAATATTCATGAATCATATAGAGGATACATGTACCAATAAATTCAAGGATGAAGTACGAAGCCTCTGATTGAGCATAGATATGGATGGAGTTAACACATATTCCCTCCAAAACACCAACTATTCTATTTTTCCAGTGGTAGTGATCAATAACAATATCCCCCCGTGGTTTTCTATGAAGAATGAACATCTTATGTTGACTCTTATAGTCCTGAGTAGATGACAAGTGAAGAGAATGGATGTATACCTCCAACCATTGATTGATGAATTTAAGAAATTATGGGAAATGATACATGTATATGATGTATCAAGACCCATCCCAATGGAGAGGTATTTTAGATTGTATGGCATATGTTCCTACACCACGAACAATTATTTAGGACTAAGAGTTTTCTTTGGTCAGCATGTTCATTGCTTTTTTTTATATTTGTGATTTTATTTGGCATGCTTCATTTGGTGCAACTATATTTTTGACACTAACATGTTGTGTATATGATAACTAACTAAGATTGCAAGATTGCACCTATATGCCTCCTTTGACTTAAGGAATCAACCACTATGTTCTCTTTTCCTTTGATATGTAGTAATTCATAATCATAACTACTCATAAATTCTACTCATTTCCACTTCCTGACATTCCACTGAGGTTGAGTATGTAAATATCTCTAACTTTAATGATCAAGACATAATTCAAATTTCATGCCGATCAAATAATGTTTCCATGCCTTTGAGGCATGAACTATTATTAAACGTTCTAGGTCACGAGTTGGATAGTTCTTACCATGAACCTTTAGCTTCCTAGGCTCATAACATACCACTCTCCCTTCTTGCATTAATACCCACTCAATACCTTGTGTAGTAGCACAAATACATACCAATAAGTCTTTGTCAAAATCAAGTAACATCAACAAAGGATTTGACATAAGAAAATACTTTAATTCTTAAAATATATCTTTGCGTAAGGTTGTCCATATAAATTTGGTTCCTTCAAAGTGATTCTACAATCTTTACAAATTATTTGACGAGTCTTCAATAATATCTTATTAATCTCAAAAATCTTCTAACGAGTAGGACAACAAAATCATTTAAACATGTATTATCCTTAAAACAATTTTCTATAAAATTTAAATATATATATATTTTTAATTCTTATTAAATTACTATATAATACAAGTTAACACTAAATTAAATTTCTTATAATCTTATCCTTAACACCAATTTTTTTTGTTGAAACAAATCATTATGTTTAAATGTAATTTAAACAAATTTTCCAAATTCGTCTTCCCTTTTACTAACCATATATCAACTAATCCTTAACCATTTTTCCAAGAAGCATTAGGTTTAAGTTATGTAAACCAAAGACTTGATATCACTTTGTAACTATCTTCACTCAACACAACAACCTATTAAGAATATCCTTTTTATATTCAATTTTTCATAGCAAATAATTATAAATAAATTAAAAGAACCCTTAATTATCTGATTCCAAGTGGACGTCATCATATCCAATAGCAACAATGGGGGAAATCACACTTTAAGGTAGCTTTCGAGCTCAATGAGGACATAATGGTTCAATCATTTAAGGGTATACGTAGTAAGAAAAGGATTATGCCTGAGCAATTGTAGCAATTGTCCACACAATTGTGTGGAGAAAGGCATCTAGCTATAACAACACCTTTCTTTTCATGGTTCGAAAGTGTAATAAATCTACCCATTTTACTTTAGTAGTGTAACACCTCCAATCCAATCCAATAGTATTAAAACTTTTTTTTAGAACAATATTCAATATAAATGTTTAATTATTTTAATTGCTAATAAAAACAAAACAACAATGTCTTGTTAAACATGATTGTCTCCATTGTCATCTTCCAAATCCCTAAAACTCTTTCCCTTCCTCCTTTATCTTGGTCTTTCCCTCTTTACATGAAGTCCTCATTAATTACCCCACCCAAAAGACTTGTTAAACATGATTCTCTCCATTGTCATCTTCCAAATCCCTAAAACTCTTTCCCTTCCTCCTTTATCTTGGTCTCTCCCTCTCTAGATAATTACAACACCCAAAAGACTTGTTAAACATGATTCTCTCCATTGTCATCTTCCAAATCCTTAAAACTCTTTCCCTTCCTCCTTTATCTTGGTCTCTCCCTCTCTAGATAAGTCCTCATTAATTACCCCACCCATCTCTCCCTCTCTAGATAAAGTTCTCATTATTTACCCTACCCAAAAGATTGTTGGAAATCATAAATAGGGTTTAGGGTCATATCCATGCATCATCATCCTATGGTATATCATGTTATGTATATAGAAAAAAATCATGTTTGTATTACTTACATTATCATATCAAGGGAGTAGACATAAAAGACTTGTATTAATCTTATTTTATGCATCACATTATCAATCTTACAATTGTGTATGTTTTTTATTGTAAATTTGAGGAGTGAATTTAGCAGAAGTAAAGAGAAGTAAGGAGGCTGTAACATTTTTAGAAATGGTTAAGAATATGTGTTTCTTCATAAGAGGTCACACGTTCAAGTCAAGAGGGGTTAGGGCATGTATACCTATGTAGAATTTAGTAGCCAAATCATTGCACGAAGGGGGTCCCTTGTCCCACAAACAAGGGGGTCTCATACACCAATTTGGTGTGTGACTTTAAAATTAGATTATTATTATTAGTAGTAGTACACACAATGATATTATGAATGGTAAGTGATATGAAACATGCACTAAGTTAATACTTGGCGATGTGCCTTTTCCATCCTGTCTATTGGATGGTGAATAATGTGGTATCCAATTGACATAAATATTAAAAAGAATAGTATACACTAATAATTGGCTTAGTACATGGTGCATACTTTTCTCTTATTAAAAATATCGTCATGATGAAAATCAATAAGTAAGAATTATTGGAAGCCCAATGTCAACTTCGATAACGTTTTATATCCCAAACATATTGTCTATTTTGTTCGTTTCAAAAATATGTATACACCATAACAGGTGGAGCACCACCTGTGACAATTCATGCTGTTGAATGAACTAGTGTCTTCTCTCTCTCTCTCATATATATATATATATATCCCCTCAATTATTTGGCGATCTTTAGTGGTCGATATTAAAGATCTCCCTTCTAATCAACAATTGGTTAAATACAAAATGAATGCAACTAAATTTGATCTATGCTATGCTATTGAACTAATTGTTATAGGTTTATAATTTTCTGTAGGCTAAAGATTCTACAAAATGAAGATTTTTTCCAGGGATATTTACTCGAAATCCGCCGAGAAATTGTTGGATTCGTAGATTTAAGTGATTATTTATGTAGAATCCGAGTGCCCTGTGAGTTTTTCAGCATGTTGAATCCATTTCTGCATTCAGAAATGAATTCTGAACAACAAAAAATAGTGATTCGTGTAAATTTGTATCGCTGGATTCCGTCTAAAAAAGCCATTTCGTAGAACAACTAGCCAACGCCTTATAATTTGATCTGTTTGGTTCAATTAACAAACAAGTCAAATAGTTGATTGAGAAGAATAAATAAGCGTCATGACACTACGTAAAACTCTGTCACTAAACCCCAATTTATGTTCGATTTTAATTATTATAAGTAAATACACATTTATTTTTAATTCGACTTATTATAAGTAATTATGTGTTTCACTTAATGATATTATATATTGAATCTAGTTTAAAGAGATGAACTGGTATTTACATTGTCTTGGATAATCACGTGGGGATTACATTCACAATTTGAGGAGGTTGTGTTTATTTTTGGTATTAAGATTTTTTGACATTTTTTAATGGGAAAATCTAGGATATTTGGGTTAGAAGTTGTTATAACAATATACTTATAATGAGCTCAACATGTCATTAATGCCAATAGAACTAGGGTATGGAGCATAACACTCCATCCCACAACCACACTAGCTAGATTCAATTGACTCATGTTGATTAAGTTTATTTTGATTGTGTTTTACATTTTTTATTTGGATGATGCTTCACAGTATAAACTAAATAATGATTATTAAATATTTTTATATATAAAAATGACATTGTTTGTAAATTGGATTTACTTTGGGTATTGTATAAAAAAACCTGCCAAAATCAAAGATTACAGTATCATCCTTTTTTTCCAGGCTGTAAACACTAAGCTTCCCCAAGGGGAAACCAACTCAACTAGCCGAACAATTTCATAATTCAACTCTTAAAATTACAGTCATAACAAGTCTTTAAAAAAAAAATATTATAGCTTGACCTTTCTACTGACATATAACAGAAAAACGCAGCCCCCTGAGGGTGACCAGCTTGACAATAATTGACACAGACAGATTATCACTATAGCATCTATGAGGCAAAAAAACAGTTATACAACCCTCCAATCGAGCCAAATAAAAGAGACACCTGTGAAAGTCAAGTGGTAGAGTTGTAGTGCGACCACACATCCATGGAGGTGGCGCCGAGCGTCGGGTCCCCGAGAGGTCCTAGTTCCTCCTCGACTGGTGTTGTGTCCTCCTCCTTGACTGGTACAGCATCCTACGAAGTCCCATGTGGTGGAGTTGGTGCCAAGACCGGTGGCTCAACCTCTGTTGCATGTGATTCTCCAGCTGAAGGGTGGAAAACATCCTGCATTGCTGAAAGAAATTGCAAGAATTGTGTTGCTTTCCCGTCCAAAATCTCCATGTGGAACCATAGATAATCCAAGTCTCGTCGTAACTTAAAAACCAGGTCTTCCAGTATTGCAAGGCCTGCTTGCAATTTAGATGCAGAGTCGGTGCGAGAGTGAGGCTGTTGTTGTGAGCCTTGGGTGGCTTCATAGCCGTCACCCTGAGAGTGAGCACAGTGTAGCAGGGCATGGGGCGACTGGGAAGGTGAGCGGGCCAACGAATTTGGTGGAGCCACTGGGATTGACTACGAAGCGGAGGCCAAATCTCTGAGGGGGCCTGGGTTAAATCCCAAAGAAGTCCCCGAGAGATCAAACCACTCCAACCTGCAAGAAAAAGGCGACGAGAGGGGCGGGAGGTTGCTGGGACTATGGCTTGACTACACTAGGGAGGAGGATGAGGAGGAGGAGAAGCTATGGGAAGGTGGGGGTGGGTGGCGAAGGGCTAGATGCGGTCGGTTGGGATTCCAAGCCAAGCCTTGCTTGGACTTCCCCCTCTCTCTCGAAATTTCTGAGACATAGTGAGGGCGGAAATACACAGGAGAGAACGCAAAAAGGCATAGGAGAAACTAAGCGGAAGGTCGAGCTCTGCAGGATCCGACCATAGGAGAATGAGGTGTCCAAATCACCTGGTGCAATTCATAGTGCCCAAGTTGTTGGTGCCATCCATAAAACCAACACACGTGCAGAGTAAATTCATTTCCATGGCGCTGATCCATCGAAGGGACGGATAGCCAGAGCAGGGTGCATTGAGATTAATGGCGCCCTGTCTCATGCAATGTGGTTTTAAATGAATTAAGGTGGCGAGAGGGGGGGGCACGCATCCGTCACGTGGCTACCACCACGGTGGCCCTCTCCTGGCTGCTCCTCTTGACACATGTCTCCCAATATCACCCCCTCCGAGGTCTTTGGGTAGTAATGTTATCCTCCTCATCCAGGTTTAATTGTTGCAAGAAAATAACATTGTAAAAAACTAAATTATATTATTTATTAAAAGAAAAGAAATTTGAAGCAATTCTATTTGAGTTTACTGTTTTTTATTAACTCACAACCTACAATATCAACATGAACTATATGATATGATACCTGAGAAATACATTAATTTGGGAGTAGCTTGATGCACTGTGTGCCTAGGGTTTGAGATTGATGCACTGTGTGCCATCGTGTCCTGGCACCACAAATTCTCCTATGTTCATTCATGGTGCACCTGCCTTGCCACATTCCCTGACACATCAGAATGACTGAAAATAGAAGGGTGAAAACCCCCTCTTATCAGAATGCAATAACACATGAGACAAAACTCTCCAGAATGCGTCGGTCGTTGTTCGAACCTCTGGCGCACCTATGGGATCAAATCTTTCACGAAGAGACTGGACAAGATAATGACACAATTATGGATGCAGAATCTTCGCATCCAAAATATTCTCAAACCTGGGTACCGGGAAAGTGCATCCCACAGACACCAACAAAGCCAAAATATGTCATAAAATCAACCAGGGTAGGTGAGCATACCCAATTCATGAGGGATCATGCACTCATTGGTAAATTTCTAGGACTCTATCCCTCAAAAAGGGACCTAGCACGATGGATCAAAACCCGGTGGAATCCGAAAGGAGACTCTGAGCTCCAACTAATATCGAAAGGGTTTTTCACAGTGATATTCTACAACCTAGAAGATAAGGACCACATCTTTGAAAGCAGACCATACTTCTACAACTCAACGGGCATGTACTTACGCTTATGGGCAAATCACTTTAGACCTGAAAAAGAAAATTTTGCCTATGCCCCAGTATGGATCCGACTCTACTCACTACCTCAAAAGTTCTGGCTAGAAGAGATTATAGAGGGAATCAACAACACTCTTGGCAGACATGTCAAGTCCTCAGAAGCCACCAAGAAAAGGAAATACACATCTTATGCAAGAATTTGTGTCTACATTGACATATCAAAAGCCTTACCAGGTTCGGTCACACTGGAATATTAGGATGAGGAATGGGATCAAACCATAAACTATGAATGCATACCATTTCGCTGCAAGAAATTTCATGAACATGGGAAGATTTTCAGGGATTTCCCCCTCAATTTTCTAGCCAAACCAGAAACGGAGGAGAAAATGAAAGATGGGTTCACACAGGTCCATAATCGAAAAAATAAAACACAAAATAAATCCCACCAAGGAGGGGGGAGAAGAAACTCCAACACCAACTCCTTTGATGCCCTCACTCATCTTCTAGAGGAAGAAGATATAGAAAACCCCCATCTACCAACAGATAGTGGAAATAACAAAAGAAAGGAAAAAAAATAGCGGGAACCATGCACAAAGAAGATAATCACCCCAGAATCTCAAGCTTCCTTGAACCCAGGAAAGAGCCCAACAATGGAAGAGGATATGGTAATGGAGATGAATGAGCATGAATTGGAGGACATAGATCTAGACAATATAGAAGAAGCGCTCAACAAAAAGGATCTCCATACCATCTTAGATGACCAACTTAGAAAATTCCACAAGGTCTTCCTAGACTCTACGGCTGGAGCCACTTCCAGGCTAGGCATAGGTGATGATCCAAACCCAGATCCCAGGAAAATCCCCAAGGAAAAAAAAAATCCGAGGACGAAAATATGTTCAACAACTGATAAAGGAGGCAGGTAACTACATGATAAACTCGGGACAAATCCAACGTCTCTCGGAAAGTTCCTTCTCTCACCCCCCCAACTGTTAATGATGAAAATCATCACATGGAATATCGGAGGCTTAAATGGGAGATCCAAGCAAAGGATTCTCTGAAACTGTATAAAAGTTGAAGACCCAGACAATCTACTGCTACAAGAAACAAAATGTGTAGGACAAATAGTGAAGGACATATTCAAAAGATGCTGGAGACAAAGAAACTATTATCATTTGGACTCGAAAGGAGCAATAGGAGGAGTTTCCATTCTCTGGAATACGACCACAACGATAATGAGCCAAGCACTCTCTATGACAAGAAATATAACTTCTCACTACCGAGCAATAGGATCTGAAAAATATGGAATGATCACCAATGCTTACGACCCTCAAAGTAGCCAAGAAAAATAACTTTTCCTCAGAAGCATGTCCTATCTAGGATCACTCGTTGGGAAAAAAACGTTGGATAATTGGAGGAGACTTGAACATCATCCTCACTCTTGAGGAAAAGATAAGAGGGAATAAGCACCTGGAGTAGGACAACTAAAAAATCCAAGAACTCATAGACAACCTCAAATTGGTTGACATTGAAACAAGAAATGGAACCTTCACCTGGTCCAATAGGAGATTAGGTTAACAAGCATATTGGATCGCTTCCTAATATCAGAAACCCTTATTCTAGAAGGATCAATGGTCTAAGCCAACATTCTCCCAAAATCAGGATCAAACCATTGGCCAGTGCAACTATGGATAGACACGATAGCCACTCCAAAGCTCAAATCCTTCAGGTTCGAAAAAAATTTGGTTATCCCACCTAGATTTTAAGGAGTTATCCTGACTATGGTGGGAAAATCCAGAGATCCATCATGGCACCAGAATGTATAGATTCCAACAAAGGATAAAAAACTTCAAGCACCAGTTATGCCAATGGAACACAGAAGCATTTAGAAATATCTTTCAAGATAAAAAAGAACTAGAATAGAAACTTGAAGACATTGAGAAGAGGAACATACAAACATGTCATATAGATTCCCAACAAGAAGAAGAAGAGGATACCCTCAAAAGGCAGCAGAAAGAAAGATACAAGCAGGAGGAAATCTTATGGAAGCTAAAATCCTGCATTCAATGGCTCAAAGAGGGGGATAAAAAATCCAAATTCTTCCATCGATCCATGATCCATAGACGCTTCATCAATCACATTACAAAGCTGGAAGAAAATCAAGATAACACCCTCCTAACCCATGGGGAAATAGAAAATGAGTTGCAGGACTACTACAAAGATCTACTCTCAGAGCCCCTCATAGACAGGACTTGAGCATTTGATAGGGTCACTCAAAACATCCTAGACTTAATCTCCTCAGAACAAAATGCAGCCCTAATGTGACCCATATCGCAAGATGAAGTAGATCAAGTAGTGCAGGATCTCCCCAAGGGAAAATCTCCAGGCCTAGATGGTTTCATCATCGATTTCTTCCACTATTATTGACCTATGCTATGCGAAGAAGTATTGCTAGTAGTCGAGGAATCCAAGATTTCCGACAAATTCCTTCCAACGCTAAATGCCACTTTCCTTACTCTCATACCTAAGGAAGAGAGAGCCACCAAATCGAAGAACTTCAGACCAATAGCGCTTTGCAATTTGATCTACAAAATCATCTCCAAAGTCATAGCTCTAAGGCTAAAACCCATTCTCCCTTTCATCATTTCCAAATAACAGTCTAGATATGTAGAAGGTAGACAAATCATGGATAACATTATCCTGGTACAAAAAATCATCCACTCTCTCAAAATCACTTGCACCCCAGGTATGTTACTCAAACTGGACCTCTCAAAATATTTTGTAAACTAAGTTGGAAATACATGAAAACCCTTCTGGAAGCTTTTGGCTTCAACACAGATTAGATCTCCTGGATAATGAACCTCACCTCCTCTACCTTTTACTCAATCCTGGTCAATGATGTTCCATCCCAACCATTCACCCCAAACCAAGGCATAAGACAAGGATACCTGCTATACCCCTTTATTTTTTTCATAATGGATGAAGGCCTTAGCCGCTACATCAAAGCATCCATCCAGAATGGCTCGCTACAAGGCCTTAATATTCACGGCCTCCAACCAACAACCTCGCATAGTCAATTTGTCGATGATACCATGCTCCTAAATACCCCCACTGCCCAAGACGACGGTAAGCTAAGATGTGTTTTCAATGACTTCAGTGAAGCCTCGAGAACCTTCTTCAACCTGGACAAATGTCAACTCTTCTTTTTCAACATGCCTGCAGCTGTCCAAAAATATATCTCACGTCTGCTAAATATTCCAATTTGCTCCCTACCTTCTCAATACTTGGGACTCCCACTCTCAAAATCATCTGCTCGCAAGATTTATCGGGGTTCCCTTTTTCTTTCAATCTCCAATCTCCTAAGCAACTGGACTTTCCATTCCCTCAACCTTCTAGCTAGACTCATTCTTTTAAAATATGTGCTTCAAGCCATCCTAGATTATCTTTTCTCGGCCCTTGCTGCACCCCAATATGTCATAAAACGAATAAGAAACCTCCAGAGAAACTTCCTCTAGCATGGTCATGATCCCAACAAAAATTTGGCTTTGTTCAGTTGGGATAAAATTTGGAAGCCCAAATCAATGGGAGGTATGGGTCTACGGGATCCAGGAAAACTAAACAGTACAATGGGCGCAAAAACTTGGTGGTGATGGCTCAAATCCCCAATAGAACTCTGGGCCCAACTCTGGAAACGAAAATATGCCCCAAACACTCCTCAAGATCACCTCATTCGGATGCAGGATAAGGTTGAGGGATCCAACATCTGGAATGATGCATGGAAAAATTGCCCGCTAGTACAAGAACATGCCTTTTTGGAAATCCAAAATGCTCAAAGTGCATTTTTCTGGACGGACTCCTAGCATTGGATGCCCCCCTTGCAAAATGGGAATAATATAAGATCCTATCCAGATCACATTCAGGATCTCCCCTCCCTCAAAGTGGCAGATATTTGGTTGAATACCTCAATCAGCCCCAGATGGAAAGAGACAACTCAAGATCTCTATGTGGCAGCAGATTGTGACTTACAACATTGGAAATAAATGATCCAACATAGGAAAATTTGGATAAGCACAGAACCATACATCCTCCGATGGGGGTACACTCCCAATGGAAAATTTATACTCAAAGAAGGCTACAACTTGCAGGAAAACTTCCAAAAAAATAAAAAAAATAACATATATGGACAACAATTTGGAAATCCAAACTCTGGCCGAAAATTTCTACTTTTCTCTGGCTGATGGTTCAAAACAAAATCTTAACATGGGACAACCTTAGGAGAAGAGGCTTCATAGGACCCTCAATCTTCCACCTGTGTCAACAACAGGAAGAAACCATGGAACACCTCCTTAATCATTTCCCATACAATGAGCTAATCTGGAACCAGGCTACCCAAAGCATGAGAAGGAGCAATCGAGAAAGAAATATAATCATTAACACTATCAAATACTGGGGATACGACTCCTACAAAAGTCCCATCTTAAATAGAGTATGGAAACTTCTCCCCGACTTCATAGTCTGGCAACTCTGGAAAGGGAGAAATAAAAGAATATTCCATTCTCAGGCCTCCCCCCCCCCTAGTACTTTGGACCACCATGCACAAGAATATTCTGGAAACTCTCAAACTCCACTCTTGGTCCCATGGAGATTTCCCCTCAGACTCCTCTGAAACCTTAGTTCTAAGCTCTTGGGATTTTTCCTTGAAGCCCACTCTCTCTCCCCATAACCTAACCCCAAAAGACTCTTCTTCCAGTCCCTCCTCCTAGCTTCCTCCAACCCCAGGCTTCCATAAAGTCAACTTTGATGGTGCCTCCAAAGGCAATCCTGGTCACTCTGGGTATGGAGTTGTTATTCAAAACAACGCTGGACAAATACAATACCTAATGGTAGAGAATCTAGGAAACGACACAAATAACTCGGAAGAAATCCGGGGACTAATTAAAGGGATCCAAATGGATTTAGATCACAACGTTAATTGTCTAATAATAGAAGGGGATTCTAGAGTAATCATCAATATCGCCACCAAAATCATAACAGGAAGGGACCCAGAGAAAATCATCCCCAGCTGGCGCCTCCTTGGGCCCCTAAACAACTTGAAAGATCTTCTCAGGCCCACCCTTACTCTAATCACCTCACACATAAGACGTGATGCCAACAAGGTGGTAGACAAGCTAGCAAATGCGAGATAAACACAAAGGAAGACATCCACATTGACAAAAGGCAGTCCCATAGCTCGCAGTTATTACTTCAATGCAGGGAGCTAGCCCTCCAGGATTACTCTCTCCTGGATGGGGTGACAGGTGGAATGCACAGGATGACAGGTGGAGTTAGGCCACGTAGGGAGCTATTAATCCCTTTTGTCAACCTCCCTTCCCTCCAGTCTAAATGACCCGCACTCATCGTGGATTAATGGCAGTGCGCTAGGCACTCCAAGGCAATTTAATGCAACCTTGCACGAGCCAGGCTAGGTGTACCAAGCAAGGTACCTACACCAGGATAGCAGTCACCTCAGACTTCATGGCTCTCTCCCATGTCAATTCTCCAGGAACTATGAAGTCCTGTGCTCTGGATTGTTCTCCCATTCCTCCCCTGCCTTGTGCCCATCTATTCCTTGACTTTCTCTTCGCCTTGTGCTCGATAGTTCCCTGGCTCTCCCATTTCATTTTCTCCTTGTGCTCGATTGTTTAGCCTCCCACAATCGTTCCTCCATTGTTTACCCAGCCCAATTCTCACTTGAACGCTCACACCATGCCCAAAGAGAGGGGAAAGTACATAAGCGGTCCACTGTACTACAACGTCCTTACAAGACACAACAAAATCCCCCCCTCTCAACTATCCCTCATCATTACCAGTCGTCTCGAAAAATGCCATATTCGACCTCAACAACCCCAATCTCCTACCCCCAATCCCACCAATGACCCTAGTAGCTGCACAATCAAGGAGGAAATTCTCCCTCCTGAGAATTTTTCTCCTCCGCCTATCCTTCGCCCAAG
>ML784478.1:258911-297152 GCA_009831015.1 Picea engelmannii
CTGGACCATTTCTATGGAACTGAAAGTTTCTTGGTGGAGGAAGAAATTCCTCCCAGCTGACAAGTGGCTACTCCAACGACAACAATGGAAGTAGTGGATGCAGTGGATGCAGACTTGGAGATGGACGCAGATCTGATGGAGGAGCCACCTCCGCCCACCCCAATTCGACTTCCAGACGAGCACCTTCAACTCATCTTCGAGCTGCGACATAAAATGGGCGATCAAGCACAAATTCAATAACTCTGAGGACATCGTATGGACCTCCTGTTCGACGCGATGATGACAACTTCTGCTAGCAAATGGTGCCCAACATGCAACTAGAAATTTGTCCCAGCCTACACTGCCCATGGCTGGCCGAGCCCGAGCTCGCACTTAGACTAGCTCCCCCATGTTAATGTTTTTCTTTTGGTTTAGTCAATTATGCAAAGAATTTAGATTCCCTAACAAGTATTGTATGACAGTTGGCCATGGCCACTGCTTAGTCGATCACTGTAAACTTTTTTGTCAGTTAGACACTCTTACTGTCATGTCCAAACAGTTACAGATGCACTTGAATTTTGATAGTCACCTCTCTTAGTTTCCCAGCTATGGCAAAACATGTGACAGACATAAAATTTTGTAATGCCACGTATATTTGTGAATATCAATATATAATTACTTTTATTTAAAAAAAAAACATAAACTATATGATATCAAACTTATATTTATCTAACTCAAAATATTTTATTTATTTAATTTTCTTAGTTTATTTAATTAGTTTTTATCATGTTTAATATATTCAAAATTAACATAAATTTACACAAGCTCATTTAAAAATGGAAAATAATGGATACATATGACTAAAAAGGAAAGAAAAAATAATAGAAACAATTTAATAAAGTGGAATATTTGTTGTGTTATAGTCATGATTGAATAGGAGAAAAAAAGTAAAGGTAACTATTGTTGATAAGCAATGACTAATGATAAGACAATTTGTCATTTTTATATCGGTAGAGGTGGTGTTTATATGATTAAGGTTATTAATGTTTTATAAGTAAATGGGTGAAAATTATTTACGAGACACACAATCAATCATTAGTAGTATTATTATTTTTTCCCTATTGATTAAATATCACACTATTCACTATCCAATAATACATAAATGAAGTAAATCATACTTCAACTACCGACCATCAACTACTAATCACGACTTTATTATCCTTTATACATGCATTGATGATTATCTAGTTTATGTACTTACTCCGATCTCAACTGATTTTCTAGTTTGTCATCTTTATATTGTTTGAGGTGATGTTTATATGATTAAATTATCCACCAGAAACACAATCAATCATTAGTAATGCATCTTTTTTCCCTATTTATTGCATACCACACTATTCACTATCCAATAATACATAAAATAAAGTAAACCATACCACAACTACCCACCATTAACTACTAACCACTCACCTTGTTATCCTTTATACATGCATTGATGATGAAATAATTTATATACTTACTGTGACACCAACTGATTTATAGACTTAAAGTCAAGACGATCAACATCATGTTTTACTTAGGGCTGGCAAAAGGTGATATATATATCCATTCACCACTTTGTTACCCTTTATGCATGCATTGATTATCTCGTTTATGTACTTACTCTCACCCAAGTGATACACTTCATGTCAAGACAATCGTCATAAAGTTTTACTTAGGATCCCAAAAGGTGATATATATCCATTCATCATCCTATATCAATTCTGAATTATTTTTTTGTCATATGTATTTTTTTTTTATAAAATATTAAATGTATTTGATTAAATTTTAACTTAATATATTTTTAATTAATTAACATATTTGTATTAATTAATTAATATATTTTTATTAAAATATATCTTTAACTCCATAGAAAGAAAGAAATGTCGAAATCTTTTATGCTTTGCATAGTTTGGAATATGCAAATGTCAAAAGACGTGTATGCATTTTTATTAAAATTATGTATGGTTTTTCCAAATTCCAACTCATGTTACTAATAAGAAGTTAAATATTTATTAAGTTAATAATGCTATAGAAACTTTGTATGTAGAGTTTTTTAACATTTTATTGAATTGGTATTGTTTTTTAGGCATTTGATTATATTTTATTTTATTTTATTTTAGATAAAAATATTAAATATTTTTATATTTTGAATGCTCGGTCTTACTTTATTCTGCAAAATGATTATTATTTCATTATATGAATGGTTGTCATTTTCATTCTACTAAAATTTTACCCCTTTTTAAATTGGTAAATGTGTTTTGAAAGAGAATTTTACCATTTTTTTTAAGTTGGTAAATGTGTTTTGAAAAGAGAGATTATGAGAGAGTTAAAACTCTTTTAGGATATAAATTTTCTATCTAAAGCTCTTTAAGATATAAAATTTCTATCCAAAAATTATGAGATATTTTTATTACTTTTTCTATAATAAAACATATTTTGTTATTTTTATATTATAAAAAATGGTTTAAAAATGATAAATATTTAAATTTAAAAATAATTAATAAATATTTTTCTAATAGATAATAATTTTTGTAAGTATATTATAGATATAATTATTTTGAATTCATTTTATTTATTTATAAAAATGTTTGGAAATTTTATATTAGTCTTTATTTGATTTTATAGTAATTTGTAGATACAATTATTTTCAATTCATTTTATTTATTTATAAAAATGTTTGGAGATTTTATGTTAGTTTTCATTTGATTTTATAGTAATTTGTGTAAGTATAGTGTAGATACAATTATTTTCAATTCATTTTATTTATTCAAAAAATGTTTGGAGATTTTATGTTAGCCTTCATTAAAAATCAAAGAATACAAATTTTCTTTTTGTCTTTACATGTATTTATTATAGAAAATTTGGTTATTCTTCAACCCCTTTAAAATATTATCTGATTTCTTTCACAACAACAATGGTAGAGGTGCCCTATGTTTTCTTGGATTCTACAAGTACTATTGGAGTTGAGTGACAAATATCATAGGGGTAGTTATGAATATTTAGTAAGCAAGATCTTTTCTACCAAACATTACACAAAGAGATACACTTTTCTATACATATTATATTTCTCGGAGAAGAAATTGCTATGTTTTGTTCTATGAGGTCATTGTTTACATGTACACACTTTATACAGAAATTATAATCATGAATTAATAATTAGTTCTACTCAAATTCTATATTTCATAATGCAAATGTTAACATCTAGTGGAATAAACATTCTAAAAATTAATATGCAATATCTAAAACATACATTTACAAGTCATATTCATTCATACTATTAACAAAACACTTATTTCATTGCATTAATATTCTACTCACACTTATAGCTTTTTACAAACATGGATCTAGTCCTCCTAGCTTGCCAAAATATCTTGTTGTGGAGTTCCATAAATAAATTGTTCCTCCATGGAACCAAATCATAACAAGAAATGGGTTGATCCCACCCATGAAGTGAGGCAATTACAAAAAATACTACTCAAAATGGCTTGGTCATTGACTATACATAAATCCCAAGTATTGACTTTAACCATGTCAAAAGTAGTGAGTAAGATAGTCAAAGCCAAAAAGAAGGTCCTGGTGTTTGAGGAGCTGAAGTAGAACTTCCATGGCAAACTTAGGCTTGTGATTCAGAACACTAATGCCAAATTTGGTTTCCATATTCTTGGTACTAAAAGGATGCCACAAGAAAGTATGCTAGCTGACAAGATTCCTTTGGTCTTTGTCTTGTCTCATTTTTTCTTATTACGTCTGAGCTCTCCACTGTCAGCCACCCTATCTATATCAATCCTATCCTTGGACACTAGCCTTTGACCCTTAACTTTGCAGAGACAACTCTTGTCCTCTTGCTACAACATCATCTTTGTGAAGAACTTTTATACTCTTTTTTCTCCTTGAGACTCACTTTGATGGAGGCAGAAGTCAGTGCATTGATGAATGCTGCTGATGAAGCCCTATAGAACAGAGCGGGCCTCTTTTCCACGATGGATGAGCTCTCTAGGCGTACTAATTTAAAACAATCTTCTATTGTCACAACCTCTCTGCCCTTTACCACTGGTCCCACAGCCCCCATTTCTTCTCCACTGACCATTGCTCATTTAACATCTCATATCACTCCTCCCTTAATATCTACCCACCACTCTGTCATACACTCCCTGGCACACTTACCAACTCCCCACTCATCTTCTGCAGATTTTCCTTCTCGTGCAGTTAGTAGACCTTCTGCTAGTCTCTACTAGTATATGCCTAATCTCCTGACCCTCCCTCACTCTGCCTCGGCTAACACTAATAATAAATTTCCTGCTTCTCATTGTGGACCTCCACAAGGATCACTTTGTGACCAAGATCGACCGAATATCCATGTATCTTCATCTGCTGCGGGAACTTGTCAGAGAACACCTCTTGGGGGGAATAAATATTCTCAGAGACCGTGGGCTTCGAAGAAATCCAAAAAGAAGCTAGTTCTGGGTGTGGATATCGGTTTGGCAGACTCTGTCACCATGGCTCTATGTAGTCTTGTGGGTAGACTCTCATATAGACACCTTTGCAATACAAACTTGTTTATATGGATGACTAATAATTGGAGGCCTCTTTTGGGCTATGTCCCCCCCCCTCTCTCACCTTGGACATGGTTGGCTCTATATTTAGTTTAAATCTCCTGAGGATACCACAACTATTTTGGAGCATGTATGGACTCTGGACGATAGTGGCCTTATGCTGAAAAGGTGGAGAGTGAGTTTTGATCCATCACATGACTACTTTCACCTCCGACATCTGTGGGTCCTCCTTCCTAGACTTCCCCTTCATCTCTAGAATGAAAAAGATATGATGGACATTGGTAACTCTTTGGGTCACTTCATCAGTGTGGATTCTAAGACTCTCATTGGTCCATACAAGAAACTAGAAAGGATTCCGGTTGAGCTAGATATTCATGAGGGATTGCTTGAAACAATGGAAATTGACTAGAGAGGTCATCTCACTCTCCGGAAGATAGACTATATCGACATCCCTTTCAAATGTATACTTTGCAGACATACGAGAAACCTCAGAAAGGCATGCACTGGTGCTTTTGTTGATGATATTTTGGAGGAGTCTATGCTTGAACTTGCCAACAACTCGGACTCTCCGATAGCGCACACAGGATTACATATCCTAGATTATCCAGAAGATGATATTTCTCCTGGTCTAGACTCCATTACTGGTAAGTTAAGAACTATTTGTCCGACTCTCTATTTCTCACTCACATCTCTGGATAAAGACCTCATAGACAACTTGAGATCAAATCCTATCTCCCGAGTGGACTCTCTCCCCTCTCATCCTTTTTCCTGTTTTCCCAACCATGCACTGGGACCTACTTCATCTTTACCATCTGTTTTCCTTGATACTCTTCCCACTCATTTTACTCCCGATATTGTTGGTGTGCCTTAGACTTGTTACGTTTCCACCTCATAATTACCTATTACTTTGAATTCTCCACTAACTGACGCACACACATCTAACCCAACTTTAAACTTGCCTTCTACTTGCCCTTTCGAGGTGCAGTAGCACTATAATATCTCTTTTATCACTTCACCCTCAGCTCTTTCTACTTTCGATCTTCCTGGTGCGTCCTCGACTGAACTAATTCTTGCTATAGTACCATCTCATACTTAGAACATTACTCCTGCAGATGCGCAAACATTCACTCATCCTGCTTTATCCACTTCTGATTTTTAATTTTGTCCCTTGGAGGTGAGGGAGCACACATTTAGACCACATGCTTCTTCCCATTCTTGTGTGACTGAGAATACTAGTGATCTGACCCTCACATACAGTCTCCCAGGACTTAGTGAGGACTTAGTGATATAGAGTCTGCTGCTAGCACATTTGGTGTTGTTTTGGATTCCTTGCTTCCATCTTACAAAGAAGTACTTTCTCCCACACCCTTGCCTATATTTCGAGGTTATTCTTTACTAAACTTGCCTTTTGCTGACTTTGGCCTGGGATCATGTGAGACCTCATCATCAATAACTGTTAAATATTATACTTGGTCTAGAGGGCATGGCTATGAACATTCACTGATCAAAACTCGCAGTGCCCATCGTAAGGAGGGAATCTCATCAAAACTTCCAGTGGTTTCTTCACACTCTCCTTCTGATATTGGGGCGCTTAGAGGAATGAAATCCCTATCAAGAGAAAAGACATGATATTTCTCTCCCTCAACATCAGAGGGATGGGGGGCCTCCTAAAAGATGCCTCCTTCAGAAGACTTCTATCACTCACTTCTCCAGACATTATATTTCTTCAGGAAACTCTGGTTGATAGTAAAAAGGCCAGAGAATTCTTAAAAGAGTTTCATCCTAACTGACTTACTTGCTTAGTTAACTCTCTTGGCACCTTTGAGGGTTTGGAAGTGACTTGGGACCCAACCATTTATGATTTCTCTTCCTTTCTTTGTTGTGGGGGAATTTTACTGTCTGGTTCTTCCCGAAACAACAACAAAAGCTACAACATTCTCAATGTATATGTCCCTTGTTCCGATAAACAACTTTTTTGGGAGAATGTTGAAGATCGGGGAATTCTCGATTTCGACAATTTAATTATTGTTGGTGATCTCAATATCACTACTTCTATTGGGGAAGTCTGGGGGGAAACTACTACCCAAAATGCACTGGAATATTTCTATGGATTATGTGCCAGCTACTTTGGATCCTACTTGGTGGAATGGGCGAATGGGATTTGACTCCATTTCCAAGCGACTAGACCGCTTTCTCATTTCTGCTCGCCTCATCTCGATAGATGATAGAATCCGCACTTAGGTGAACTTTCCATTTGTATCAGACCATGCTCCAATTATTTTACATATGAACTCTTCCCAGTACATGATTGCGTATCCTTTCAAATTTAATTCGGTTTGGTTACTTGAAGCTGATTACAAAACTATTGTTGCTGATGTTTGGAAGGATCCACAACTACTTTCTGAATCTCACATTCAACATTGTTTTACTTGGAAAGTTAAATGTCTTAAAGCTCGCACCAAATATTTGGCTTCCAACAAACGAAAACTTAATTTACAAATATTGCTAGAACTTGACACAAAAATTCAGTCTCTTCTACTTGTAGAAGTAAATTTGGGTACTCCAGGAGATAGTAGTCATATTTTAAAAGATCTTGAAACAGAGAGGAATCAACTCCTACAAAAAGAAGAAACTATTTGGAGGCAACGATATAGAACTAATTGGCTTAAATGCGGTGACCTCAATACCAAATTCTTTCACAATTATGCAAGCTACTGCAGAAGTAAAAACTACATTTGGGAGATAGCATATGTGGAAGGCTCTCGCCATAGAGGACAACCTGCATTAAAATTAGCTGGGGTTAATTATTTCAAACCTGTTTTTGAGGTAAACGCCTTTGCGAATTTGCATACTTCATTTTATGTAGCTAGCCTCTTCACTCATATTGTAACTGGGGAAGATTCTCTTTTTCTTGACCGTCCTTGCACCATGCCAGAGATTTTGACTGCACTAAAATATTTCACTAAGGATAAAAGACCAGGCTCTGATGGCTGGACGGTAGAATTCTATCTTCACTTTTTTTATTTGGTTGGCCCGGATCTTCTGGAGCTCGTGGAGGATTCTAGGCTAAATGGAAAGGTGGCAGGTGCCATAAATTCGACCTTTCTAAATCTTATTCCTAAAGCTGCCACCACCATTTCTTTTGGCGATTATAGACCCATTGCTCTCTGCAACCTTTTCTATAAACTCATATAAAAAAATATTGCTACTAGGATCAAGCCCATCCTCTCTCGGATCCTTTCGAAAGAACTACTGGGCTTTTTAAAAGGTTGATAGATTCTTTATGCTATTGGAACTTCTCAGGAGTGCTTACATAACATCAAATCAAAAAATTCAAAGGCGCTTATGCTTAAATTGGATCTCAAAAAGGCCTTCGATTGCATTGACTGGGACTTTCTCAAATTGATCTTAACATAGAAAGGGTTCAACCACTCATTGATCAAGTGGATCATGAGCTGTGTGGTCAGTGAAAATCTTGCCATCTTGGTCAATGGTGAATCCTCTTCCTTATTTCGCATTGGCATAGGACTGTGGCAGGGTTGTCCTCTCTCACCTTTGCTCTTTATTTTGGCTATGGAAGCCTTGAGCCTGCTTCTCAAATCAAGCCAAGAAGAGGGAAATATTTCAGGTATAAAGGTGTCCAGGACCATCAAGGTATTACACCTACTTTTCTCCAATGACGTCCTCATCATGAAAAATGATTCTATACAAGAATGGAAGGAGATTAAAGAGATTTTAAAAATATTTTGCAGTGCCACGGGTCTTTCGATCAATTTGGAGAAATCCTCTTTCCATTTTGCAAATCTACATCAACAATATTTGGAACAACTCAAAGGTATCTTCCAATTTTCTTTCTCCCATCTCTCCTCCGGTCTCAACTACCTGGGTTATTTCTTAAAAGCAAACTCCTACACGTTGGTGGATTGGAACTGGTTACTTGCTAAAATTGAAAAAAATATTGGCCATTGGTGTACGAGATGGCTTTCCCTTGGAGGACGGTACACTCTTATTAAATATGTCCTCAAAGGACAACCTATCTATTGGATGGCCCTTGCAGCTATCCCTGTTGCAATCCTCATAAAAATCCACAAATTATTTTTTAACTTTTTGTGATCGGACTACTTTGATCACTCTCGACAACATCTCTGCAATTGGCAAGATTTGGTAAAACCAAAACAAAAAGGAGGTTGGGGGTTTCAGAATATTTTTCTTTTCATCCAAGCTCTTGCTGCCAGTTTCCTCTGGTGCGCGCTGACTCTACCTGGCATTTGGAATTCTATAATAAAGGACAAATATCTCAGCCACCACTCTATAAACAATTGGCTGCACTTGGAAACTGCTTCCTCCAAGCCGGCTTCTTTCTTTTGGAGAAATTTATCAAAATCTAAACACCTTCTCTCTCGTTGGCTCTGCTAGCTCCCTAGATCGAAACACTCCATCACACTTGGAAGAGATTGAATTATGGGCATGGATTTCATATCCATCTTCCCTCATCAACTACTGAAACATTTACAGTCTAAAAATATCTGGTTTCTCTACCAAGCAAAGGACTTTTCCAGATCAAAATCTTTGCCTGATCGATAGTGCACAAGTGAATCGCTTGAACTCAATGCAAAACATTCTTCTATCTGGAACACTTACTGCGCAACTCTTACACATTCAGGTATCCATATTACATAGATGGAGGATCGACTTCTTTGGTTCAGGGGTGATCATTCTGGTTTATTAACTGTCCAAAATTTATACACAACCATTTCAAATTTGTGATAGCATAGTAATCTCTTTGGCTGGAGAAAACATATATGGAAATGGCATATTCCACCTAAAATCAATTTTTTTACCTGGATTTTGACTGCTCACAAGATTAACACCTGGGATTTATTACAAAGGAAGGGCTGGACTAGGCCAAATATCTGTCATTTGTGCCACAAGGACTTCGAATCTGCAGATCACCTCTTTATCAAGTGCACATTTTCCAGAAAAGTCTAGGTTATACTTGCCTCGGGTTTAAAACTCAAAACATTTTGGGATGGGTCCACTCTCTTGGATTGTTTCGATCTTTAGTCCCATAAGGAACAAAACCACATGCATCTACCATCCTTGGCCCGCTGTTCTATTTAGCTGGACATAAATAAAACTATCTTTGATAATGGGACCCCTTCCTCGAGCCCTGTTGCATACAAAATGCTTGATACAAAACGCTTGGAATCTATAAAACTTGGAATGATCTATATCTTATAAAGCCAAGACAACAACTCATAAAGAAAGCACATGACATAGACAACAATCCTACTGGATGGTTTGATGGAGCAACGCAAACTAATGGCACCCAAAATGGAGCTGGTGGGTTGATTAGAATCTCAAAAAATACTTACTATAAATGGACCTTCAACTGTGGCCCGGGCACCAACACTAGGGCAGAATTATTGGGTGCCTAGGCCACACTCTTTTTGGCCTCCAGACTTCAAATTGAAACCCTCTAGATTCTAGGAGACTCCATAACTATTATCGAGTGGTTGAGCAACAAGGGAGACCTACAAGTTATCTCTCTCTTAGCCTGGAAGGACCGAATAAGAACACTACAACTCTCATTCAATAATCTTAGCTACAAACACATCTACCTTGAGCATAACAAATCAACAAATCAATTATCAAAGGAAACTCTACCAAAAAAAGAGGGCATCTTATCATATAGTCTTTGGATAGATGGTCATGAGGGGCCTCCTCTCTTTTTTATTCTCTTCTAAGAGCATCCTCCATCTCCCTTAGTGGACTTTTTTATTTTTTGAAAAGTTGATGTTTTACTACAGGTTTTCTAGCAATTCATATCTGTCTCTTGATTTACCTTATCTTGAGAATTTTCACCCTTTGCTGGTCGAGAGACCGCTATAGGAGAAATTTCTCACACTTTTTTCATCTCCTCTTCAACTGTGTTTTTGTATCATTTCAGATATGAGAACATATTATATCTTAATATAATAGAGAACTTTTCCAGTTGGAAAAAAAACCATGTCAACAATTAACATTGAAAAAACTGAATGTAAAGGCCTTACCTTCGTGGCAATCACTAGTACCACCTCTTCAATGGATTTTCAAATATCATCTACATTGTCCTTCGAACACTATACAAAGATGCAAGATGATGCATATGTATATCTCTGAAATAAATAAAAAACACATCTAAATGCTTTGTCGATATAACTTATAAATAACTCTTCTTATACCAAAACAACATTATACACTACCATTATTATATTCCCTATTATAAATTTCTTTTCTTCTTTACTATTCTTTAAAGCATATAAACAACAAATTAATTTTTTAAAATTTATCTATATTATTATTATTATTATTATTATTATTTTAAATTTATACATTACAAAATTCACACAAAACAAAATAAAATATAATCCTAGCCTCTATTATGTATTCTATAAAATTAAAATAAATAAATAAAATAAAACAAAATATGATCTTAACCTCTATTCTATCGAGCAAATACATAATTAAAATAAATAAATAAAATATGATCTTAGCCAATATTCTATCATCCAAATACCAAAAATTAAAATAAATAAATAAGTCACTTCCTCCCCCACACTATTAAAAAAACCTATATAATCTTACATTTCACTACATTACAACACCATATATTTCTTCATTTAATAGATTTACACACTATTAAAAAAACATATATAATCTTACATTTCACTACATTACAAAAACATTCAACACCATATATTTCTTTATTTAATAGATTTACAATTGTTTGCATGTATCCAATTTTTGCATCTATCCACTACTTTCTACATTGCATTCACCCATAGGGATTTCTAGTTTATAGATTTAACACACCATATCAATGTCGATATTAGACACAATATAAAGGTGTATCATATGATAGATAGATTGAATTATAGGAATATCTTGGGTTATGGTTGATATATCGAATTATAGAACAACCATGAAACAACAAGTGTTTTTCATGTAGTTTGGGGTTATACCAATAATGAAACATAAAGTGTTTTTCATGTAGTTTAGTGGAAATTGTACTCCATTTTACGTATTTAATAGAAATTGTATCTTGTTATTTTTTCTTGAGATGTTGTGTTTTTTCATTTTATTCTCAATATAGTTTGAATAAACAATATTCGATGAATATCCTCTCTATTTGTTGGGGACATGTTCCAAAAAATGTTAGGGTATAGGGAGTTAGGCCTCAAACTAACTAAGTTTAGTGAATACCTCTCTCGTCAACACAAGCAGCCTCCATGGAGGATGAATCAAAGAGAGATGGTGGAGTAGGAGATCCTATCAAGTTGTTGCTCTAACAAGCCTTTTAGTGACAAAGGAACATGATAATGGACCATTTTGCCCAAAATTTTCGGTGACTCCCAATAGTGACATAAGTGCCTTTGAAAAACATTCATTTCTAAGGAACCACACCTTTCAAGGTACAAGATAATTGTTATATCCCTCTATTTAAAGGCATGATAGATGCAAAAGATTTGGGGAGATTGTTAAATATACTAAAGGGTTATTTCTTTGTTCGTAACTTTTCCATAAGTGAGAAGAATACCTTCATATTTCTAAAGTCCTTTCACCATGTAAAATATTGTTGGGATAATTATTGTGTGCAATATGTTAGAGATTATTCTGAAATTTATGTGACAAAACCCACTTGGTAAGAATTTTTTGACACCCTCTAGGAAGATTATTTACTTGTTGGAAACTATGAATATCAATATACAAGATGAATGACCTTGCGCCATGGTAAAGACTAGAATTTCTCAAAGTATAATGATGCCTTGTATAACCTATGCACAAAACTGGGTATTAGGAATTCTAAATGACACTTGGTTCTAAAATACTATAGTCCTAATAGATACATCCAAGTGAAAATGGAGTTTTTAGACATCTCTTAACTATGAGTCACTTACTATTATGTCATTAAGTTTTAACAAAATTTTTGACAAGGTGTAAGAAAGAGTATGCAGTCAGAATCAACCACAAAAAAGGAACATAAAAGGTGGTCCTAAATCTCAAAACAAAGCACAAAGGAAAGGTAACTAGCCTCAAGACAACCAATCAAAATAACATGTAAATAAAGAGAACATGAATTCAAAAGAAGACACAAACAAGTGGTGTGACACCCACATAATTTCTGGGCACAACAATGACAAATGTCACACTAGATAATCATTATTAGCCAAGATGAAAGCCTTGGACTCTTTCAACCCAGATGTCGTAAACTCCTACATATATGGGAAACCAAATTTGTCATGGAACCTAGTGTTACTATTGACACTACAAACATCCAACCATAAGAACCAAAGGAGCTTGAGGAAGGTGAGTAGTACTTCCACTCACAAATGTGTGTGAAGGGGATATTATTACATTTCATTATCAAGAACTACACCTAAAAGAAATTGATCTCAGCATAGGTCATCAAGAAGATAAAGTTGAAATTGACATTGCACTATCATCCATACACCATTGGTTGAATAAGCCATGGGTGATACATCTACATCATTCAACAATTCTTCTTGCAATATGACATCAAGACCTCCAAATATGATGTATCGTGTGATGTTTCCCTACTTGAACATTTCGGTGTTCTTTTAGGCCAACCATATATGTAGAAGCATTGTGCCATTTACTAGTTCATGGCTCATAGTGTCATAATTATCACCCTAGGATATCATATCTATATAATACTAGAGGTACACCCAACTATTGTAGTCTCCCTAATCACTACCAAGTAGTGAAAGAACATAATATCCCAAACTACTAGATTTTCCTCTTATTTTATGGTAGAAAGAAGCCATGAAAATCATTGTGGTTGCTAAGGAATTTACGAGGGATCCATTGACATAGAAGAGATAGGTATATCAATTGGTGGAAAGATACAAATTCATATTCACCTCACCTATGAGAGTGCATTTACTCTTTCAAGTAAAGCATTAAATTGATTTGACATTTGATGCCCCTTTGCTCAATGCCCCTTTATACACTCTATTATGGAGATTGAGAACAACAAACTCTAGATCCAAAATATGATATAAAAAGGCATCATTCAACCAAGATCCTCAGCCTACAAGAGTCCTATTGTATCATTTCAAAAGAAGGATGGGACATGATGACTCTATATTGACTATAGGGCCTCGAAAAAAATCATAGTGAAGAACTTATGCCCCATTCCATATTGATGATCATCTCAATCAACACAAAGGTTTCAAGTTTTTAAGAAAGGTTTAAGTTAAGTTACACTATCACTAGGTGTTAATTGAGTCAACTAATATATGGAAGATAATATTTGAGTATAGGTCTCTTCAAGCAGTTGTTCATGTCTTCGACTCAAATATTGTGCCAACAACTTTCACAAGGATGATGGATGATATTATGCCACCATTGACCAATTCTCTTATAGTTGTATACCGATATGACATTCTAATATTTGACATAAATTGGGAAGATTATTTAAAACACATTCAACAAGTGTTGAGAACCCTATATAACAACACAAGCTATACTCTCCAAAAAATAAACCTTCTTGTGGAGGTTTTTGTGGAGAGTTTTGGTGTTACAAGATTGCAAAAACTACAAAAAATCCACTAAAACCTCTACAATTGGGAGTGGATATTTTAATGGATTTTCACTAGAATTAATTTTATTGGGTAGTATGAGGTTCTAGCAGAGGTTTTTTCGTCAGTGTGCTTATATTGATAGTGCACATAGTGTGCCAATTATATATAATGTGCATTGGTGAGATACCTATTGATATGCACCAAAGATTCTGAATGTCAATACTAAAAATCGGTATGTACGACATGTTTTTAAATCCCTGGTGCATAATTTAAATATTGAAAGCATGAGGATGCTTCTATCAACAATAGACACCGATACTCCACAACATGATATGCGTTGGGGATTTAAAAATATAAATTATGCATTGATGCATATGATATATATTATGAATCTTTGGTGCTTAGTTTATATAATGAAATCACCAGTTTGTATATCATTTTTGATGCTCAGATTGGTCAAAATCCCAACAACAACCTCACAAGGATAAAATCCCCCTGCATTTTTAAAGAGGTGGTACTACTCTATTATTGCTTGAAATAAGTTATGAAAATACAATTTAAAATAGATAAAAAAAAGGTATATTCACGAACAAAGATTCCAGAGAGAAGGACCAGGAACTTATTTAAAACTAAAAAATGATATCTTTACAATATTATACAAGAGTAGAAGAAACATTAGATAAAATCGACATATTTCTCACATCCATCACAATATAAGTAAGATTTGGTCAAATTCATAAGACAAATTTTTTTTTTTTTTTTGTTTGTTAATTGGTCCGGACCTTCTTGGCATCGGGATTAACCTTTGGCTTGAGAAACCGTGACTCAGGGGCATCTAAGTCGTCAAAATCACCCGGGGATCACACTCGGCCTGAGCCACACCAACCCTTAACATGGTTGGATTTTTTGTCCCCGCAGGTTTCGAACCGGTGACTTTTCAACACAGAGTGGCTTAACAACACACTCTGTCACCGACTGTCCTACACCTCGGGGACATAAGACAAAGAATTATAAGGCCATAATATAGATAAATTTAAATGAGTATAACACTTAAAACTGAAAGAGAATATGATAGGTACACTCCAAAAATATCATACTCAGAAATTCAAAGTATGAGAAATCATTAAAGTTGCACCCCGAAACAATTCTAAGGGGAGTTAAAAAATAATAGTCGGGTTTTACAATGAAATATAAATTAAAATATAGTGTTCGTCCAAATGGACTAGGATGGGGTTCTCTTGGACCTTTAAAAGATAGACCCGATCTTGCAAGAAAAACGATCATAAATCAGTTATGGATTCTCAAAGAATGAAAATACACAACTGGGTGATTTCTAAACGAGAAGTATAAAGTTGGTAAGTTATGAAAGATGACTTCTTGACTTATTGTGATGGGATCTCTCTCTTCTTTATTTGCTGGCTAGGATGCATTTTATATTCTCTTTTTTTGGAACTACCTAACCAATTACAAATTCTTCTTCTTTATCTAATTCAATTATTTTAATTAAGGCTTTCTTTAACCAGCTTTCGATATATTCCCTCATTGGTGCCACAGTTATTTCTTGCCTTACTTTAATATCAATTAATGAATTTTCCAGATATTTAAATTCCATCAAGAGTTGAAGAAGGGTATCCTCAATGTCATCATTTTTTTTCACACATCGAACCAACCAACTCTCTACCTCTATTTCTAAATATTCGGTAAGGTTGTTGAACTCTTCTGTGAACATAATATTTAAGGAGTCCAACTTTTCCTCCAATTGTTCTCTTGATAAAAGTATTGAATTCATAATCAAGTTTGCGTTATCCACATCTTCGGTCAGCCCAACTAGTTCCAATTCAATCAACTTCAAATATAGTTCACCTCTTTTTACACTTATAACATCACGTTCACCTATCATTTCTTTTAAACTCTTTATTATTTTTAACCAACATGCCTTTAATTGTTTTATACGGATTGCCAAATGAAAATCTTCTTCTTTTCTGCGAAACTCACCAAGACTTGAAACCTTTGCAACAAAACTAGAAATGGACATTTTGTAAAATTATTCATCATTTTCAATATCTACTTGAAGAAACTATCTGAAATTTGTCATTCTCGAGCCTAGATAAACAAATCTTGTTGCAAACTCTCATGTTTCAATAGTCATGGACTTTCTCTTTTGGATATTTTCATCGACATACCTCCTAATGGAAACAAGTAAACTTGATGTTCCTTTCAATATTGAGCTTGATTCTAGTCTTCCCTCAAGACTTCTCAAGGGTTGTATGGTGGAAATCGGACTAGAAAACAATGGTGGGGGAATTAAATCATTTTTCAATTCTCTAGCTCTATATTTTAAAATAGCATTTTCATTCTCTATATCTCCAATTGACATTTTTAGAGCTTCTCCTGTGGCTTCATGAATTTCTATGATTTTGGAGAGTGGAACGCTATTAGAGTCAATTTATGAATTTCAATTTTCTTGAACCTTCTTGTTTTTTGCATTGATTTTCTCAATAACTATTTTTCTTGAATTTTTGTTGAATGTGGCATTATGTAGGGTCAAATAATCCTCTTCGAATATGATTGGCTCTTGAGTGTCCAATTATTTTGCAATTGTTCTTCTTTATTCTAGATTATGTTCTTCATCTGCAAATTCAACATCTTCAATATTTACATCGAGTTCCATGTCTTCCAGGACAATTTCATCTCCAAGTACGTCCTCACTTCCTCCCTATTTATTTATGCCTCTTTTCCTCTTACTAGCAATTGGGCGTTTATGGGGATTTTCTAGATTTCCCTTAGGAGTGTTTTGTTATCCTCCATCATTAGAATTATCCATCATGGAGTTTCTTTTTTATTAAGCTAAGTTCAAGGGTTTTCCTTTTGGTAGGACGATTTTCTAAGAAACATTTGGGGACCGTGAACTTCTCTCGTTCACAACTCTTCATTGATTTTCATGCTGGTTGGTTGTAATGATGACTGTCTCGATATATTCTTGTGGTTTTTCAACAGTTAACCCTTGAGGGTTTTGATTGTCACCTTCTTCTTCTCCAAATATGAATGTTTTGGCATATGATATGCTATAACCAATAGATGTCATGCGTGTCATAAATAATTGACTAGGGTGAAAGCCCTTGATTTCATTTTCTTTCTTGACATTGAATTGCTTAGACTAGGTTGATATTTTCGGAAAATGTGAATTAAATGCACATCGGGGAGTGTGACAAGACAAGACATGAAGTGTCGCAGGGTGACGAGAAATAGGGATGGAAGAACTGTGGGGTAGTGACACAACGGGGTAAGGGCATGTTGGGGAAGCATAATGATGGGGTAGTGGGGTCGCGGGGTAAGGGAATGATGAGGTAGTGGGGTGGATCGAAATGATTGAGGTAGTGCTCCACACCCAGGCTCAAATATTTTGTTTTCAAAATTTTCTAAGTGTTATGTGGGTTGTGAAAGCCAATGGTGCATTTTGTGGGTCACAAAAGTTTGGTAAGGCTAGTTAAATGCATTAGGGACCCACGAGAATCTCAAAATTTTTCAAAGTATGGGGAATAATTGAAAATAATATAATTGAGAAAGGTTACATGAGATTTTTCACATTTGTGGATCAACAATCATCTTGCACACCCTAAGTTCTTGTAATAGTAATGATAATATTAACGGTTGTGGTAATAGTATCTTTGAAGGAAATGCTGCTTTTATTGTTGTTGTTGGGCGAATCAATGATTTTATTACATTTTTCTTGCAGGTGTGAAATATTCATTTAAATGCACCAATGCATAATACTCATTTAAATGCACCAATGTGTAAGTAAGTATTAATTGCACCAATAAGTTAGAATAAATACAATGAAGTGATATGTTTCAATACTACAATTTTCTGTGTTGCAAGTATACAAATATAGGTGCTTGTTTTCTTTTACAAAATTTCAATTAATTATAAAAAAAATCAAATATTTTTTTATAAAAATGTTGATTTTTATATTTTAATTATTGTATTTGTATATAATCATCACATTAATGTGTTGTATCATTTAAACAAATATACTAAATAATTACACCTATGTTCCTTGTAACATGTCTAATCCATATATTTAATCAACAAAGTAACATTTTACGACATTGTACAATGCAATAGAATAACAAATTCACTTTATTATATATGAATAAAAGAACCTTGGTTATAAAAAATGGGACAACATAAAGATCTACGGTATTAAAAATGCTAATAAATAATTGTTACACTTATTCATAACATGTTTTGATCCAGTTGGGACAATATCTACAAGTTAAACAACATGTTTGATTTATGTATAGACAAACATTCCAAAATATACAACTTGTAACATTCAATTTCGATGATCATCATTGATTGCTCAAACTATTGTCATTTCACAAGTTGCTCGCATGCCTTATTTATTAATCACTTGCATGGGATGCTGTAATTGGATTATTTGGAATGTTTTTGTTGATTGGTTTGATTTTGACATCTGTTGGAAGTCTGGTTGTCATTGATGTCAAAAATGCGTAGGATACAAGCTCAGAGAGAGTGTGTAGGACACAAATTTAGAGAAATAACACTGCATCGTGCAGAGATCATGTAGGACACAAGCTCATGAGAAATAACGCTACATCACACATAAATCATGCATGATGCAAGCTTAGAGAAATAACACTTCATCACTTAGAGATTACGTAGGAAAAAAACTTAGAGAAATAGTGTTGCATCGCGCAGGAAGCAAGCTCAGGAGAAATAGCGTTGCATCGCGCAGAAATCATGTAGGATGCAAGTACATGTGAAATAATGTTGCATCATGCAGACATCGTGCAAGAAGCAATCTCTGGAGAAATAGCCTTGCATTGCGCAGATATAACGCCATTGAAAAATATTATAGATCAATGGTGATAGATGTACCGCGCTTCATCCATATAACCTACCACGTGCGACATGTAAGTAGTACTAAAACCACATTGTTGAGTCCTCTATCACACGTGACATGGAAGTAGTATTAAAACCACATTGTTGAGTCCCCTACCATGCGCGACATGGAAGTAATATTAAAACCACATTGTTGAGTCCCCTACCGTGTGTGACATGGAAGTAATATTAAAACCACATTGTTGAGTCCCCTACCGTGTGTGACATGAAAGTAGTATTAAAGCCCCATTGTGACAAATTCTGAAGATACAAAGGTGTAGCCTCATTGCAACAAGTTTTGAGACATGAGAGGTGCAACCCCATTGCGACAAGTTACGAGACACAAGAGGCACAACCTCATTGCGACAAGTTTTCTAGACATGAGAAGCGCAGCCCCATTATGACAAGTTCTGAGAGGAGCATCCCATTGCAACAAGTTCGGAGACATGAAAGGCGTATCCCCATTGCGACAAGTTTTGAGACACGAAAGACACAACCCCATTGAAACTTAAGCCATGATTCTTGTCCTAAGTCAAATGCCCTAGAAATGGGTTGAAGGAAGTGGATAGGTTCCCAAGGCAGTTGGTCATGGAAATCAACAATCAAAATTGAATCATTATTGTGATCCAACGATAACTGACTTTTGACGAAACTAGAGGGTTGTGTAATGATGAAAGTGACAGTCTGAGTCATTTTTTTAAGGGTTTTTTAGATCGATCATTCATAAGGAAGATTGACATAAAAAAAAACTAAAACTAATCAATTTAAAGGGGATTTGAAGCCAATTCAAGTTAATTTCAAATAATAGTCTATTGTTAATGAAGAGGCACATTGATTCATTGAAGAGACATAATGGTTCATTGATGCACATCGTTTGGTAAGATATATAAATCCTTCAGAATGAATAATGAAGGTGTGACTCAAGAGATATCTAAGTATAACTGAAATAGAGTCACCAGAATATATGAGACTGAAAATAAAAACCACACAGTGAAGGTGGAAGGGAGGAGCTAGGGAGGACTATATTCCTCTTCAGGTAGAATCCTGAAAAAGTAGGGGGTATGTGCCTCCTTTCAAGTTGATGCTTGAAGAATTCAGGGGGTTGGAGCCTCGTTTCAAGTTGGTGCTTGAAGAAGCAGGGAGTTGCAACTTCCTTGAGTAGGTGCTCAAAAAAGGAAGGGAATTTGTGTCTCCTAGATTTGGTACTTGTTGGGACAGGGGAAGGCCCAGGGTTCATTGCTTCAACAACACACCAACAAAACCCTAACTACCGGCCCTTTAGGAAACACCTGCAAAGAAGATGAAGTCTCACCCGAGGTAGAGGCAGGGGTGGTTGCAAGACTCAAATGTCTACAACCTAGCTGGGATACAGATCTGTGATTACACCACTCTAACAAAGAACTTAGCAGTTAACATTCATCAGTATTTAACCCTTATCCACTTCGCAAATCCAAACCCTAATTACAGAACAACACAATATTCAACCAGATCTAACACATTTAAGCACTTAGCACATGGAAAAAGATCAAATCTAGCATTTATTCACATCACTTAAGCACTATGTTATCATACTAGATTCATCTAAACATTCGTTACTGCACTTAAGCTTAAATTATATACACAAGACAATAACCAAAATGAAAAAATCAACTATAAAATAGGATATACGTGGTTCACCCCAGTGTGGGGCTATGTCCACCAACTCTTCTCTTATTTATTATCGTTTGTCAAGCTTCTTACAGGCATAGAGCATCAAAACCCTACTCCACAGAGGACATGAGATATGTGTGCACCTCACCAGATCCTCCTTCCCCGAGTTAGATCACAACACCAAGCTTCCTTACACAGTCTGTGAAAAAAGCACTACAGATGACCCACAGTTAGATTTACAACCTCAACATACACTAAGCACATAGCCTCTTACAATTACTTGCACTTAGCACAATACTTAGCACCTAGTATCACACCACACACATACTTACATCGCCTATCTTTCTATTTATACATTACAAGAGGGCCTAAACATGGGTAAACCCATGGTTCAACATCCCCATATCCGTTACATAAACCCTAATCCCAAATATGCCCTAAAAAGGGGTTGATATCCCGCGATCTCTGCTTCAACTTGCGCTCCGCCTTCGACCAGCCTGTCGAAGTCCCAAAATAGGTCAAACATGGCCAAAGATCTCCAAAACTTGGTCAAGGGCCAACAAGCCCCCAATACTCACCTGTGACTCGTCCCGAGTCACTCTACTCTGGGTAACTTTTCCTCAAATGCCTCAATCTTGGATCGAGCTGCTTCAACCTGCTTCTTCGCCAAGGCCTCCTACTCAAAGAAATATTGAATAACTGCCTCGTTCATAGGTCCCTCTAAGCATTTCTCTACTAAAGTGACTACTTGTTCCAGCTCTGCTCCTCGACCTTCAATCTCCTAAAAAAGTAGGCAAGTTGCATCCTGGACTAGTTGGAGCTTCTCAGTCACTTCCATGACTTTTCTTTGTATGACATGGACCTGTTGCTGAGTTGTACGTTGTTCTTGGGATATTTTCATTCGCTCGACTGCTGACAAGGGCTTCAACTACGCTTTTATTTTATTTTTCTTGTTGCTTTGATTCTTGGATTTGTGACTCCAGTGTCTTTAGTTTAGGGTTCTCGGTAAGGCACTCATAATTCTACGCACTTCGACTGCTAAGATGTTTACATTCCAAGGCTAATGCATTGATTCTATGGACTGCACTTTGGGCGGTTTCTTCTCGTTGGTCTCGCACTTCCTATGGAGTGCTTGGTACAAATTGTAACTCCAATTCGTCTACTCTCTGTTGAAGTTGTTGGATGGCTACAACAATCTTCGCTACTTGACTCTCCACTGGGTATTCTTCTATCTGTTCCAAGCCTGTCACAGAGAGAAGTTCTCTATTTCCTGCTACTTTAACTCCAACCTTCTCAGTGAGCAACTGTTCTTTCTCTTTTCGGATCTGCGCTTTATCCTCTTCGAACTTGATTTGGAGGCCATCCTTCTCTTGTTTCGCAACTCGACGTTTCTCTATGACTTCCTCTTGTGCTTGCTTTAGGGCCACTGTGGCCTATTCTTTTTCTTCCTACACGCGATGAAGGCTCATCTCCCAACTCTGTTTCTTCTGATGGCAGGGGCGTAGTGGACACTGGGCGACTGGAGTGAATGGATTGATGCACTCCTCTCAGTTCTGCTTCAATTCTTTCATACATGGTTTCTTGTTTGGCTTCATTTTTATACAAAATATATTCTAAGGCGTCTGATAAAACTGCGATAATGAAGTCAAATTCATCGATAGTGAGCATAGACTGCAACTTCGGCTTACTAGCTTTGGACTTCTTTCGCGACGTAGGTTTTGTGGGGGGAACCTCTCTTTTCTTAGATGTCTCTGTGTCATCAAGGGGATTCTGTGGTGGTGCTACTTCACCTTGCTTATGTTTATCTTCTTCCCCATTGTGCTCTTCTTTGTATACTTCGTCACCACCTCCTCTACTAGGTGAATCTGATGCATTTTCTTCTGATGTGTTGCGTATTTCTTATACATCTTCCTTCTTTTTCTTCCTGCTACTATTGGGTGCATCATACTCTTCGTGAGTAACCACCAGATTTCCAATGAGGTTGGGGTCAGACAGTGTTGCCTGGTCGACTGGTATAAGGAAATGTGTGGGCCATTCCTTAGTGATTTCTTCCAGGTCCTCTTCTGCGAGCTTGTAGTTGGACTGAAGCTCTTCTTTACATTCTTCTGCATGCGCAGTGATATAAATAAAATGCCTATCTATGCAGAAATTCATAAGGGTCCTAAACTTGTCCAGGGTGTTCGGCGTCATATGAGGGAAAGACTTAATAACCCTCTTTAGCTGCAGGTAGTAGGTATGGAATATTGCGTTCGACTGCCATTGTTTCCCCATATCACTCGAATACCAGAGCATGGTGAACTTCGCATCTAGTGGATCGAATAGCTCAATGTCAGGGAAGGTCACACCTTCCAGCATCTCCCAAGAAGTGAATGCGATGAGGATCATCAACCAGCTAAAATGGAACTCATAGCCTTGTTCCCGAGCTTCGCAACAGTCCAGTTCTAACTGATTGACTAGGTAACTGGCCCTGTTCATCTGTAGTCCTTCCACGCATTTTCCTACGAGGTCAACGATAAACCCTGTGACCTGCGTGGGTATGTTCTTTTAGACTAGCTTACCAGCAATCAATTGGAAAGAAAGGTGCACTGCGCCATTCTAAATGGAGGCTACCTTGTAGCCTCATGCCCCCTTCTCTACATCGTTGTAGGTGTCTTTGATCTTATGCGCCAGGGCACGATCTGCAACCTTTCCTGGATAAAAGTCTTGTAGGTCTGGTCCCTACATTCTTAATCCGATGATCCTATGGATCAACGCCAGATAGATGGTGATGCGTCTATCTATCCATAGATACCCTCCATGGAAGCACGACAACAGGAGTTTAACGCATGCGTTAACCTCCCGATGCCTTCCAAAATGTGGTATCTTCATCACGTTCAAGACAATGGACCTCGCAATGTCCATAGTCCACGGTTGGAGGATGATCTTCGACTTCTTCCCCTTGGTCTTGGTCAAATATTTGTGAGGTGCGAGCATGCCATAGCTCTTGCAGTCTCCTAGGTTATAGTCGTTGATGTTCAAGGTTGGAATCCTTTCCAACTGCGGTCTGACTGCTTGTTTTCCCTTCGGAAGGTACGCAGTGATGAATGTGTATTCAAAGTCCCTCAGGACACTATCATGACTCACCACACTAGCCAGAGGTGGGATGTATTCAAGCAGGATGGATGGGATTATCTTTGCATTCTCCAAGTCATCACGATGCTTGGTTCTTTTCTCAGTCGCATCTTGGGATGGTCCAGATCCATGAGCATTTTACGGGGAAGCTTGCACTCCTCTCGTTGATGAGGCTTGGATGCCTACAGACATCACCTTCTCGGCCATGAGGTCTATTATAATATCTTCAACGAATTTTTCTGCTGTGCTAATTGCGTCTGACATGCACACTCGAGATATGATATCTAAGGTCGGTGAATAATACTCAATGTAGCAGAATGGGTGGCGAGGTATTCAATGATCACTGCGCGAAATCAACTAGTTCTTCGTGGGCTCAGATAATCACAATTGGAAAAAGTGTTCTCGGTGCAATGCTTAATGGGATAAATAGATATTATTGTAACATAATCTTCCAACAGGCAGGAATTACTCAATCAATGCAGTTCCATTGGTTATGGCGCGGTCCCAATGGTCTAAGGGAAAACGTTCCGGCAATAACTGTGTTTCTAGCTGTTCTGGAGCATCATTATAATGGTCATAATGCCTCCAACGGTCATATTTCTTCACCATGGCAAAGTGTCAATCTTCATTGTACTAATATTCCGGTGGAGTTCAAGTTCTGGAAACCTTCCTTGTGCGAAGTCTTCCCTAGAACTTCTTGCAATTTTTCAAACTTTTCTCTCTTCTTACTGAGCTTTTTGGCCTTCTTTCCTGTGATCTGAATCACTGGTTTCCTCTTTCCATTATCATTCTTATCTCCTCTTGCAATGATAACTTCACACTGTGGAGGGTCTTTCATAGGGTTCAAGGGTAATACTTCTTCTCTTTCCGGGGTAGGTGCTCTACTCTCTTGTACAGGCATGTGTCTCCAATCTTCCTGTGTCTTTTAAACTTTGACGTCCAAATATTTGGTCCTTAGTAGATTCAAATGGTTCTCTTGTTCTTCCAGTAAGTGTGTTATTCTCCTAGCCATGAAATCTCTTAGTTCTTGCTTTTTCTGTTCTAGATCCTCCTTTTCTTGTTTCCTTCATATTTGATCTTTCTCAATCCAGGTTTTTCCTAGCAAGATAACAAATGGGGCATTGTTCTCAACAAATTTAACGATCTCAAATTATTCTTCTGTTGAAGTGCCATGAACACTCATAGATGTCTGGGTAAGTCTTCCACATAGGGTTATCAAATTTCCTCTAAATAATTCTATTCCTCCTAATGAAGGAACCATAGCAGGATTTCTCAAAATTTCCCAAGTTATTTTTGTCATGATATTCACCAGTGTTTCCTCATCCAAAACACAGTCTATGTCGAAGTATCCTATTCTTCTTTCTATGTACTCTTTCTCTTTTAAGACCTCTAATAAGTTGATATCTTTGTGATCATTTAGGGTTTCTTTCATATGTAGTAATACAGTCTTTGATTCTTTCTGGGGTTCTATAATATCCTTAGTTTCTTGGCTTGTCTCATAGTTTTCTTGTCTCATATTCATCTTTTCAACTTTTGAAATCATTCTAGGGCAATCCAAAACTTCATGGTCCATAGATTTACAACAAAGACAACTAGGACCTCTACCAGGGCATTCCCTAGCAAGATGTCTGGTCTTCTGCAACTATAGAAAATAGTTAGTCCTCTCTTTCTTTTAAACGACCCCCAACCTTTCCTGTACTGCACACTGGGATCACAGTAATTAACTTGCAAAGATTTCTTTCTAGGATCCTGCATCCATTTGTCAGTCCAAACATTCTTTCTATGCATAGGGATACCATACCTTTCATTATTTCTATCAGATCTATTCATATCAAATCTTCTTTCTTTTAGCTGTACCCTAGTTTTCAGACTAGGACAAAATTCATCAAACATACTTAGATTCATTCTTTCGAAACAAATTTTTTCACTTATCTTACCTTTCTAAGAGCACAAAGATTCAAGATATTACTTCTTTTCTTCAGATTAGACTTCTCTTCTTAGCACAAAAATTCCCAAGTCAAATAGAACAATGCACACTAAAGTAGAAGATCGACGCATAGAGCCTTCTTTTCTTCAATTCCCAACAATCATAGTTTCAGGTCCCGAAAACGAGACCATTTGTTGGCACAAGGGCAGACCTAGGGTTCAATGCTTCAACAATGCACCAAAAAAACCCTAACTACCGACCCTTTTGGCAACACCTGTGAAGTAAATGAAGTCTCACCCGAGGTAGAGGCAGGGGTGGTTGCAGGACTCAAATGTTTGCAACCTAGTTGGGACACAGATATGTGATTACACCAGTCTAACAAAGAACTTAGAAGTGATCATTCATCAGTATTTAACCCTTATCCACATCGCATATCCAAACCCTAATTACAAAACAATGCAATATTCAACTAGATCTAACACATCTAATAACTTAGCACATGGAAAAAGATCAGATCTAGCATTTATTCACATCACTTAAGCACTAAGCTATCATACTAGATTCATCTAAACATTCATTACTGCACTTAAGCTTAAATTATATACAAAAGACAATAACCAGAATGCACAAACAAACTATAACATAGGATATACGTGGTTCACCCCAATGTGGGGCTACGTCCACCAACTCTTCTCTTATTTATTATCATTTTTCAAGCTTCTTACATGCACGGAGCATCAAAACCCTACTCTGCAGAGGACATGATATCTGTGCGCAGCTCACCAGATCCTCCTTCCCCGAGTTAGATAACAACACCAAGCTTCCTTACACAGTCTATGCACAAAGCACTACATATGACCCGCACTTAGCTTTACAACCTCAACATACACTAAGCACAAAGCCTCTTACAATTACTTGCACTTAGCACAATACTTAGCACCTAGCATCACACCACACACATACTTACATTGCCTATATTTCTATTTATACATTACAAGAGGGCCTAAACATGGGTAAACCCATGGGCCGACATCCCCATACCCGTTACATAAACCCTAATCCCAAAGATTCCCTAAAAAGGGGCTGAGATACCGTGTTCTACGCTTTGACTTGCACTCCACCTTCGACCAGCCCGTCGAAGTCCCAAAATAGGTCAAACATGACCAAGGATCTCCAAAACTTGGTCAAGGGCCAACAATCCCCCAACACTCACCTGTGATTAGTCCCGAGTCACTCTGCTCTGGGTAACTCTACCTCAAACACCTCAATCTTGGCTCGAGTTGCTTCGACCCACTTCTTTGCCAAGGCCTCCTACTCGAAGAACTCTTGAATAACTTCCTCGTTCATAGGTCCCTCTAAGAACTGCTCTACCGAAGTGATTACTTGTTCCAACTTTGCTCCCCGGCCTTCAATCTCCTCAAAAAGTAGGCAAGTTGCATCCTAGACTGGCTGGAGCTTCTGAGTCACTTCCATGACTTTTCTTTGTATGGAATGGACCTGTTTCTGAGTCATGCGTTGTTCTTGGGATCTTTTCATTCGCTCGACAGATGACCCACACTTAGCTTTACAACCTCAACATACACTAAGCACAGATCCTCTTACAATTACTTGCACTTAGCACAATACTTAGCACCTAGCATCACACCACACACATGCTTACATCACCTACCTTTCTATTTATACATTACAAGATGACCTAAACATGGTTAAACCCATGGGCCGACATCCCCATACCCGTTACATAAACCTTAATCCCAAATATTCCCTAAAAAGGGGCCGAGATCCCACGATCTCTGCTTCGACTTGCGCTTTTCCTTCGACCAGTCTGTCAAAGTCCCAAAATATGTTAAACATGACCAAGGATCTCCAAAACTTGGTCAAGGTCCAACAATTCTCTAAAAAGGATCGATGTCCTTCATAATAACAACTTTTTGTAATACAAATATTGTAATTCTTATTAATCATAAATAATTAATTATTAAAATTCATTGTTAATTTATGTTGTGGTTGGAAAGTTAAAAAAAAACTACTAATTTGATAAAAGGTAATACTGATCCACTCCCCCCCTCTCTGTATTTCCAACAATTGGTATCAGAGAAAGGTTCCTTCATCATAGTCTAGCCACTGGAAGGTACATTCTGAAGAATCCAATGGATCAACAACAAGGAATGTCATCCAAAATAGCACCACTGTTCAAAGGATATGACTATTCGTTTTGGAGAATAAGGATGAAGAGTCATATGATGGCACTTGGATTTGATATTTGACAATATATAGAAGATGGATATATTGCACCATCTTCCCCACCAACTGATGTTGTTGCAAATAAGTTATGCAATGACAATTTAAGAGTTGTTAATGCCATTTAAAGTGGATTATCCAGAAATGTATTTGTAAAAGTAATGCACTGCAAATCAACCAAAGAATTATGAGACAAACTTAAAATTATTTATGAAGGAGATGTCAAGGTACAACAAGCCAAAATTCAAACACTCAGAGCACAGTTTGAAAATATAAATATGAAGGAAGAAGAAAATATTGTAGAATATCTTTAGAGAGTAGACGAGATAATCAACTTAGTCAGAGCATTGGGTGAAACAATAGAGGACAAATATATTGTTCAGAAAGTGTTGAGATCATTGCCTATGAGATATGATGCCAATATATCTATCTTAGAGGGTATACAACCTTGACAAAATCACTATGGATGAACTCCATGGAATCCTCATAGCCTATGAGATGAGGACAAGGAAAGAAAGACCATCTAAAGGGGAAACGACCTTCAAATCAAGAAAATATAAGAAGAATCAGGAGAAAGTGTCCAATGAAGATAAATTATAGATATCTGATGAATAAGTAGCAAACTTCATGAAAAAACTTAAGAAAGGAACTGGTAAATTCAAAGGAAGACTACCTCTTAAATGTTTTAATTGAGGAAAACTTGGAAAATTTGCCAACAAATGTCCCTATCTAAAACACGAAGAAAGTGATGGTGAATAAACTTACAAAGAGTACAAGAAGAGAAAATATGGAAACAAGAAGAAAGTCCACAAAAATAAGAAGACCTTCTACACCAAAGAAGAAATTAACTCATCTGAAGAAAGTGAAGAAGAAGAAGAAGAATCAGAGCATCTATTTACAGGTATAGAAAAACATTATAATCCTACTAAAAATACTTTTGGTATGGATGAAGACTCTGAAGAGGAAGGTGAAGTAGATCTTGAAGCAAAATTGCTCAGTGCTCTAGAAGATCTTAGACAATATAAAAAGAAGACTAAGTGTCTAAAATGAAAATTACTAGAGTTTGAGGAAGCACATAAATCAAGAGAAAAAGAAATATCAAAAACAATCAACGAAAATGAAAAAATCATCATTGACTTGAAGACTCAACTCCAAGAAGCCAAAAGAATAGAAGAGGTTGTAATTGAACATCTTAATGAAAAACAACAAGACTGTGAGAAGCAAGAAGCTAAAATTGTCCTTCTGAAAAAGGAACTTGAGAAAAGAAAGAATCACTCAAGATTTGAAAATAGTTTAAAAATATTGGATGACATTCTAAATAGTCAAAGATCACCAAAGGATAAGACAAGAATTTGGTATGATAAAAAATCAACCTCTGCAACACATAATACAAACAAAAGGAAAATCAATTATGCGGATGCTATTAAGAGCACCTTAAAAATTGAAAATAACAAGATGAAGAAGAAACCATTAAAGATTGTTCATAATAAGTTGAAGTCTGCACCTCCCAAAAAAGAGAAAGAATAGAAATGGAATATAATGGCTAGAAGAAATCCTCCTAAGAGATATCAACACATATTTATTGGATATTTCTACTCTTGCAATAAATTTGGACATAAATCAATACATTGCAAGGCTTATGTAAAATCATACATTCATAGAAATAATGAAAAATATAAAAGCAACAAAAATAATTCGAAGAATAGAAGTTACAATTCATTCTCTCCATTACAAAAGTTTAATGTTGAATGCAAGAAGTGCAACAATTATGGTCATCAAACCAATGAATGCATGCTAACCACAAAAAAAATTTCTTTTATCACTCAAGATAAGAAAATATGGAAAAGAAAACATATGGAAGATACATAATGCAAAGTAACCCTGTATGCCAAGAACAAAAAATGTCAATGGTACATTGACAGTGGATGCTCCAAACATATGACAAGAGATAAAAGTAAATTTCTTAATCTAATAAAGAAGGAAAAAGGAAGTGTCACATTTGGAGATAATGTATCTGCTAAAATACTTCGAAAAGGCATAGTCACCTTGGGAAACAAGAAAAACAAAGAAAAAAAAGTGTTACTCGTTGAAAATATGAAGCCTAATCTTCTAAGTGTAAGCCAAACTTGTGATCAAGGGAATATACTCATCTTTGACTCCCATAAGTGTAAAATCATAAAATAGGATAGAGGGAAATTAGTAGAATTGCTCCAAGAACCTCAAGTAATGTGTATATCTTAGATATTGAAGAAAAAGAGGAATGCCAGATGAGTCAAGTAAATGAAAGTTGGTTGTGGCATAAAATATTGGGACATCTAAGTTTTGATAACTTAGTAAAAGTCAATAAAAGGGAAGCAATAAAAGATATTCCTAAGTTTATCAAACCTACAAACTCTGTTTGCAAACACTACCAACTTAGAAAGCAAACACAAGTCAGATTCAAGAAAAAAGAGCATTCTACATCAAAACCCTTGGAGATTGCTCATAATGATATCTGTGGGCCCTCTAGGACTAGAATCATACAAGGGGAACACTACTTCATGTTGATCATCGATGACTACACGAGGATGACCTGGGTATATTTTCTCAAAGAAAAATCTGAGGCATTTGAAAAGTTCAAAGCATTCAAGACTTATATAGAGAATGAAACATATCTCAAAATCAAATGTTTAAGATTAGATAATGGAGGGGAATTTAAATATAAATATTTTAATAAGTTTTGTGAATATCATGGAATCAAAAGACAATTCTCATCTCCAATAACTCCACGTCAGAATGGAGTTGTGGAGAGGAAAACATATTTGTTCAAGAGGCTGCAAGAACTATGTTGAATGAGGCCAAGCTTCCATAATTGTTTTGGAGAGATGAAATATATACAATAGTCCACATACTTAACCTAACACAACTCAGATCTAACCATGAGAAAACCCTTTATGAATTGTGGTTTGGAAGACCAACATCTGTGAAACATTTCAAAGTCTTTGGAAGTAAGTGTTACATCAAAAGGGATGAAGAAAATATAGGGAAATTTTACTCTAGATCAGATGAAGGTATATTTTTGGGATATTCACCTAACAAAAAGGCTTAGAGGTGCTACAATCAAAGAGTCAACAAAATTATTGAAAATGAAAATTTTAAAATAGATGATTTCAAATTAAGGAAGATTAAATAACAATCTGACAAATGGAGAAGAACCAGTGATGATGAAGAACATGGTGAATCACAAGATGAAGAAGCTATTGAAGAACTAAAAGAGAATGAACCATACACTGATGAAGAAAACATTCAAGAAGATAAATCCATGCCAAAACCACCATAAAAAAAGGTTCAAAAGAATCATCCAGAAAGTCAAATTATAGGAGACAAGAGTGTTGGAGTAGAAACAAGGAGGGAAATCTTATATGAAGAACAAGCAATGATTTTTCTAATAGAGCCTAAAACTTTTGCAGAAGCCAATAAAAGTGAGGATTGGATAAAATCAATGAATGAGGAACTTTATCAAATAGAGAAAAGTCGGACTTGGGAACTGGTTCCAATACCTACAGATAAAAATGTAGTAGGAACAAATTGGGTGTTCAAAAACAAACTCAATGAAAATGGACAGATCATAAAAAAATAAATTCAGAATAGTATTCAAGGGATATGCCCAAGTGGAAGGAATTTACTTTGGAGAAACCTTTGTCCCAGTAGCAAGATTAAAAGCCATCAAAATGTTTATGGCATTTGCATGTTTCAAAAACTTCAAAATCTATCAGATGGATGTCAAATCAACATTCTTGAATGGAACCTTAGAATAAGAAATCTACATAGAACAACCTAAAGGGTTTAGGATGACAAAAAAAAAGACTATGTATGCAAATTGAAGAAGGCTCTATATGGTCTTAAACAAGCCCCTAGAGCATGGTTCTCAAGATTTGATCAATATCTACAACAAGGATATAAGAAAGGAACTACTGATAGTAATATATATATATATATATATATATATATATATATATCAAAATTAAAGAACAAAATATGATTGTTGTAGTGGTATATGTGGATGATATAATTTTTGGAAGTAATCTAACTATACTAAGAAAATAGTTTTCCATAGCAATGCATAAAGAGTTTGAGATTTCTATGCTAGGTGAACTAACTTTCTTGTTAGTTTTATAAGTTACTCAAATAGAAAAAGGCATACTCATATGCCAAAATAAATATGTCAAAGAAATGCTCAATAAATTCCAAATGGAAGACTGCAAACCAATGAGTACTCCTATGGTCACATGATGAAAACAAAGCTTAGATGATGATTCACCAAAAGTAGACCAATCTGTGTATAGATATATGATTGGAAGTTTTCTCTATGCAACAACAACAAGACATGACATAATGCAACATGTAGGACTAGTGGGCAGGTTTCAATCCAGAAAGAAATAAAGTCACTTAAAAGCAGTAAAAAGGATATTCAGATATCTACAAGCTACCTTAGACTTTGGATTATAGTATCCAATTTTTTCTTTTTTTTACTTTGAATGCATATACTGATGCAGATTGGGCATGTAGTATAGATGACATGAAAAACACCAATGGAGGAGAATTATTCCTAGGAAAGTGTCTGGCGGCATGGCTAAGTAAGAAAAACACATCCATATCACTATCCACAACATAAGCAAAATACATTGTTGTTGCATCTTGCTACACACAAGTAATTTGGATGAAACAAACCTTAGAAGGTTTACAAGTGAAATATGATCATCCAATCACTATCAATTGTGATAACACCAGTGCTATAAGTATCTCTAAGAATCCTATAATGCACTATAAAACCAGACATATCCCAATCAAATATGATTTCCTCAGAGATCAGGTTACTCAAAAATTAGTGAAAGTGGAGTATGTAGACACAAAAGAACAAATTGCAGACATTTTTACAAAACCCTTACCTAGAAGTACATTTGAAAATCTTAGACATAAATTATGAGTAATATCCATCAATAATTGAACTATAAAATCTTCATTAGAAAAGGAAGCACAATGATAGTGGGAGAATCACCTCAGGGGGAGCATAATCTCAGGTGGAGAAAAGAAAGATCCCTTTTTTCATTGTTGTCAAAGGGGGAGGACAAGCAGTAAAATTCAAGTTATAAAACTCAAAACGAGGGATAATAAAGTGAAAGATGATTTTACTTTGTTGTCATCAATGCCAAAGGGGGAGATTGTTGGAAGTCTGGTTTTCATTGATGTCAACAATGTGTAGGAAACAAGCTCAAAGACAGTGCACAAGACACAAATTCATAGAAATAACATTGCATCACACAAAGATTGTGTAGGACAAAAGCTCAGGAAAAGTAACATTGAATCGTGTAGAAATCACACAGGACGCAAGCTCAAAGAAATAACACTACATCGCGCAATACAAAATCTCATATAAATAGTGTTGCATCTCACATGACACAAGATCAAGAGAAATATCGCTACTTCGTGCAGGACACAAGCACATGAGAAATAGCGTTGCATCACATAGATATTGAACATGACACAAGCTTAGGAGAAATAATGTTTCATCGCGCAGAGATCGAGCTGTTGAAAAATATTCTAGATCAACGGTGATAGATGTATCACGCTTCGTCCATCTAACCTACCACGTGTGACATGGAAGTAGTAATAAAACCACATTGTTGATTCCTCTACCGCAGGTGACATGTAGGTAGTATTAAAACCACATTGTTGAGTCCCCTGCTGTGAGCGACATGGAAGTAATATTAAAACCACATTGTTGAGTCCTCTACCGCATGTGACATGGGAGTAATATTAAAACCACATTGTTGATTTCACTACTGTGCATGACATGGAAGTAGTATTAAATCCCCATTGTGACAACTTATGAAGATACAAAAGGCGCATCCTCATTGCGACAAGTTCTGGGACACGAGAGGCGCAAACCCATTGAGACAAGTTCTGAGACACAAGAGGCATAACCTCATCGTGACAAGTTTTTGAGACACGAGAAGCGTAGCCCCATTATGACAAGTTCTGAGAGGCTGAGGCCATTGTGACAAGTTCCAAGACACAAAATTCGCAGCCCCATTGCGACTTAAGCCATGATTCTTGTCCTAAGTCAAATGCCCCGAAAATGGGTTGAAGGAAGCGGCTAGGTGCCCCAGGCAATCATGCATGGAAATCAACGATCAAAATTGAATCCTGATTGCGATCTAATGATAGTTGTGTTTCAATGAAACTAGAACGTTGTGTAATGATGAAAGTGACCGTCTTAGTCATATTTTTAAGGGTTTTTTAGATCGATCATTCATAAGGAAGGTTGACATAAGAAAAAACTATTTACCTAATTAATTTAAAGGGGATTTGAAGTCAATTCAAGTTAATTTCAAATAATAGTCTATTGTTAATGAAGAGGCACATTGATTCATTGAAGAGACACAATGGTTCAGTGATGCACATCGTTTGGTAAAATATATAAATCATTCAGAATGAAGAATGAAGGTGTGACTTAGGAGATATTTGAGTATACTTTAAACAAAGTCACCAAAATATATGAGAGTGAAAATAAAAATTGTACAGTGAGGGTGGAAGGGAGGAGCTAGGGGTTTATGTAGTCCTCTTTAGGTAGAAGCTTGAAAAAGCAGGGGGTAGGTGCCTCCTTTCAAGTTGATGCTTAAAGAATCCAGGGGGTTGAAGCCTCCATTCAAGTTGGTGCTTGAAGAATCAGGGAGTTGTAGCTTCCTTGATTAGGTTCTCATAAAAAGAATGGGATTTGTGTCCTTCACAATAACAACTTGTTGTAATACAAATATTGTAATTCCTATTAATGATAAATAATTAATTATTAAAATTAATTGTTAATTTCTATTGTGGTTCGAAAGTTTTTTTTTTTAAAAGAACTTTTAATTAGATTAAAGATAATAATGATTCACCCCCCCTCTTAGTATTTCCAACAACATCATGCTTCTTCACGCTCTATCTATAAAAAAAATAAAAATTGTAATGACTATATCTACTTTTATAGTATAATATACATGCTTGCATAAGTTGAAAAGTGTACCATAGCAATAAGTGCTTCATAAACCATACACATTCTTTTCAAACCACGGCTCATGATGCCTCTTAAGATATCTTATGTTGGCTCCACTCCATACTTTGTTTACTGTGAGGTTTATACACCATGACAAAGAATAGATGTAAATAAAGGTTTTTTTCCCATTAATTATAAAATAATAAAAATAAAACAACATAGCTACTTACAAAATTTTCAATTAACCCTTGATACTCCAACATATACTCACAACCTAGACTAATCCAATGTTAATCAAATGTTTGAATGGATCTTCTTTGTTAGTTAACACTTGTTAGAAAACATACATGGATTCATTTAAATCAATTAAAACATGTACATCACACCAAATATGAAATTTTAAGTAAGGAAAAAGCATTAAGAACACAAAATTTGTGATCAAATTTTTTATGCCTTGTCGTCCCATCTTATATGGTGAAGAGGTTCCAATTTTTTTTCTTTTTGAAGAAACAAATCAATTAAAAATGAATATTCCATGTGATACTTATACTCTCTGTACTTTGTTGACTTAAATGCACTTAAAAAACAATTTAAAAATTAAATTAAAAGTGAAAACCTTCGCAATTATAACTTTGGAAGTTTTTCTTTATGGAGGTTTATTGTTAGTGTGTATCATAATTTAGTGCATTGGTGCCTTTAGTCTATACATATGTACTAGTGTGTTAGGTATGAGTTAGGCATACTATTTACTAAGAAAATCCCTTATATGTGAAGTTATAATGTTACATGATCTTCATGAGTTTCTTTTAAGAATGTAGACATGCATTGATTATGGTTTTGGCTCAAATGTAGTGAAAAAAAGTGATAATATCAAATGGCCAATTCTGCATATTCCAACTCATTCCATATCATTCAAAGTTCATCAATTTCTCCCTTTCCATCTGCAGTAAGTCCAAATTTTATTTATATTTTGATTATCTTATTGAATTTTTGATTCCTTTGTACATGCATTTGAATAAGTATGCACTGAATTTTGCAAGAACTTGATTTACGTTCAAGTACACATGTGTAGGATATTCCACTAGTCCAAAAACATTGCAAGCTGCTATCAGAAGAAAAATATTGTAGGCATATTGTAGATGAAAATGGAGAGCCACTTTACTATTTTAGGTGGATATTGGTGGCCACCCACCTATTTCAACTAGTTCAAAACAATTTGTTGGTAATTTACTATTTTTAGCAGTTTTTTCGGGTCCTAAAATTTCGAGGCCATTTTGAGGGCCTAGATGATGATTTTTCACGTTTGGGAACCTAAATGATAGAAGAAGGATCTAATTGAGTCCCAAAAATGAATCTCATCACTGGTACCTTTGCAATGAGCTATTGTTCTCCCCAAACGAAGATCGTATTCCAAAGTTAAGCCCCCATGAAGTTGATACAGCAAACTACCCAAAGCAGGGTTCACAAAACTGTTGGCTTTTCATCTTCCGGGGTTAGGGTTTTGTATTTTATTTATGTTAAAAATTCATTTGGAGCCTCATTTTAACAATTATATTCTTGCGAATGAGCATATACGTCACATCTCTTCTCAGAGATAAGCTGTCACCATTCTAGCGAGTCTTTCACTCTGTATTTCTACAGTTTTGCACATTTCACTCATTAATAGAAATTGTGTATTAATGTATCTCTGTGTTTATGGTTATATCTCTGATATATCTCTGTTATATTATTGGATATCTGATATATCTCTGTATATTTCTTTATTATATCTCCGCTCTCATTTCATGCCGAAAATAATCTAGATCATTTACCCCACTAGTTATAACATGCCATTTTCCAACAACCATCTTGGTCAAATGGTACTTCACCATGAACTAAACCTCTTTTATGACACCCAATAGTATGTGTCTATTCAAAATGTAAAGGGTTGAAGGTAAACCCTTGATTTGTCATACTATCCCATTATATTAATGATTGAATACCCAAAGTTGATAGTCTAATACCTCCTACTACAATCAAGGATCCAATAGGTGATATAGAAAAGACATATGGGAACACTTCCATATGCTCCTTTTTTGAAAATTTCGAAGCTAGATCAACTATGATTCATCCTAAATTAACCAACATGCCTCCTTATATTGAGTCAACCTAGAGTTCTAGTGAGCTAAAGTATGATATCAATACCGCCCAAAACATCTCTACAAGGACATCCAAAACTTTGTATGAATGAGAGAAAAAAATGTCCAAGTACGCACCAAGGTCAATTCAATTGTTGGAGGATAGTGATGACTTATCTCTTAATGTCCATATGTAAAGTAAATACCAAACATGTTACAATCGTTCTTTGTATGGTGTTTGGCTATATTCAATACCTTTTCTCGATGTTGGGACTGAATTTTCCTTTTGTGGTAATAAAAATGATTGCCAAGTCTAAAGTAGATTGGGTTGAATTGATTAGATTGCGTTAACGAGTGGAATTCATTTTCAAAAAGTATGAATTAAATGCACATTGGGGAGCATGACAAGAGAAGACATGAAGTGTCGCAGGGTGATGAGAAATCAGGATGGTGAAACCGTGGGGTAGTGACACATCGAGGTAAGGGCATGGTGGGGAAACCGAATGACGGGGTAGTGGGGTCACGGGGTAAGGGAATGATGAGGTAGTGGGGTGGATTGAAATGATTGGGGTAGTTCCCCACACCCACGATCAAATATTTTTTTTTTTTTTTTNAAGTGTAGGTACATCATGTGGGTTGTGAAATTCAACGATGCATTATGTGGGTCATAGAAGTTTGGTAAGGCTAGGTAAATGCAATAGGGACCTGAAAGAATCTCAAAACTTTTCATAGTATGGGGAAGAATTGAAAATAATATACAAGAAAGGTTACATGAGATTTGTCACGTTTGTGGATCAACAATCCTCTTGCACACCCTAAGTTCTTGTAATAGTAATGATAATATTTATGGTTGTGGTAATAGTATCATTGAAGGAAATAATGCTTTTGTTGTTGTTGGGAGCATCAATGCTTTTATTACATTTATTCATGCGGGTGTGAAGTATTCATTTAAGTGCATCGATGCGTAATACTCATTTAAATGCACCAATGTGTAAGTACGAATTGCACTACTAAGTTATAATTAATACAATGCAGTGATATGTTTCAATATTTAAATTTTCTGCATTGCAAGTATAAAAATGTAGGTGTTTGTTTTCTTTTACAAAATTTCAAT
>ML784478.1:339727-364852 GCA_009831015.1 Picea engelmannii
TAAGATACAATGTATGTAAAAATAAGAACTAACAGTTGCTAGGCAACTGCATCCTTCACTCCAAGATGACTTCGAAAAGAATGGAACTTTTTCTTAGTGAATGTCTTGGTAAATATGTATGTTGTATGTTCTGCTGAAGGACAGAAATGTAGGTTGATGATCCCCTTGTGTACTAAGTACCGGATGTAGTGCATGTGGATCTCGATGTGCTTCATCAACTGCCTTTGAACTGGATCTCTGCAAAACTTTAGAGTGCTCTGGTTTTCACACCATATGACGATCGATCGATGAAACTGAATTCCCAACTCAGTGAGAAAATGTTGTAGCCACATAGCCTAAATGGTTATGTTAACTACCCCTCTATACTCTACCTTGACTGAAGAAAGAGAAATAGTAGCCTACTTCTCTCTCGACCAACAGATAGGCCTGGAACCAAGACTGAGTGAGTAACCAGATGTGGAATTGCGATCATTGCTATCACTATCCTAGTTAGAATCAGTGAACCTGATGAGATATAATGTAGAGTCTACTGCATAATGAATCCCAAAGGTGATGGTGCCCTGTAGGTATCGAAGGATACACTTTGCATCCTTCCAATGTAACTCATGTAGCTCCTGCATGAACCTAGAAACTGCACCAACTGAATAGGAGATATCTGGTCTAGAGTGTGTGAGATACAACAAGCTCCCCACTAGTTTTATATACAATGTGTTGTCAACTATTGGAGTGTCCCCACCATCCTCAAGTTTGAGTCTTGATAGGAAAGGAGTCAGAGCATACTTGCACTATGTCATGTGAAATTTCTCAAGGAGATCTCGTGCATACTTAGCCTGAGATAGTTTGATTCCCGATGCATCATGAATGATCTTGATTCCAAGGAAGAAGTGTAGCAGACCCATTTCCATCATCAAGAACCTATCATGTAGAATCCTGTTGACTGCAGCAATCACTGAATTCGAGCAATTGGTGATCAACAAATCATCAACACATAGAACTAAGAGTAGAATTGAATCAGCCATCCTGAGAATGTAGACATTCGGGTCTGATTTAAAATATACAAAGTTATGTGACAACAAGTAGGAGTCCATATTGGCATACCATTCCCTTGAAGCCTGCTTGAGGCCATAAATATATTTCTTCAGTCTACAGACCAAAGAGGAATCTTACATAAATCCCTGGGGTTGCTCCATATAGTTCTCCTTAGAGAGATCACTGTGAAGAAATGCATTCTTCATGTCCATATGATGAAATTCCCATCCCTTGGTCGTCATAATGGATAGTGCCAAACATATGGAATCCATCTTCGCTACTGGAGCGAAGGTCTCATCATAGTCAATGCCATGCACCTGCTGAAATCCTTTGGAAACTAGTCTAGATTTGTATCTGTTAATCTGTCCATCTGTTGCGCTCTTGGTCCTATAGACCCATCTACACCTAACATGTTTCCTTCTAGAATGAAGGGGAACCAGATCCCAAGTCTGGTTCTCGAGGAGGGATTTGTACTCCTCCTGCATGGCGGATTCCCAAAAGGGATTTCCAGCAGCCTCATCATAAGACTGTGGATCTAAAGACTGAACCAATAAAATATGCATGGAGGGAAATGGTTTAGTGGAAGTGAGTGAAATAGGAGGCTCCTCGAAATAAGATCGATTCCTCCTAGTATCAGCTGGATCACCAAAAAGATCCCCTGCATCCTGAAGTGTAGTTTGGGACCACTTGGGCCTCTTCTCTAGCTCTGCATATGCATATGGATGCATTGAATTTGCATCTGACTATACTAACTCTATATCTAGATCATTTGAATCCTTTGAATCATAACTCTCATTTGAATAATATTAGGCATGTGCATGCTCATCATCTCAGACAGGTGAAGGAATGAAGGTGTATGCATGCGGCTACTAAGGTACATGCAAGACACTTCCCTCAAATTGGACACGTTTCTCAATGATGAGTTGGTACGAGGAAAGATCAATAAGTCTGTATCCCTTCACAATGTCAAGATATCCAACAAAGATACACTATGTTCTCTGTGGACAAAGTGCCTTCCTCTTTTCAGAGGGAATCTGAGCCCATGCACGTGAACCGAAAATATGAAAGTGGGTCACTTCCGGTTTGAGGCCACTCCAAGCCTCATACGAGGTCTTATCCTTGACATATATATGGGGAGACATTTTTTGGATGTAGGTTTCACAATTACGTGCTTCGACCCATAGTCTCTATGGTAGTGACTTTACATGTAGCATGAAAGATTCCACCTCTTTTAGAGATCTGTTTTTCTGCTCAACAACTCCATTTTGTTGCAGAGTATATGGAATTGTATGCTATACAACTGAATCCCTGCCTCATGAAAAATATTATGGATCTCATGATTGACATACTCTCCCTCGTTATGAATTTGGAGGACTTTTATTTTCTTTCCGGACTATGTCTCAACCAGGGCTTTGAAATCTTTGAGGTGTTGAAAGACCTCAGATTTTTTCCTGAGAAAGTAAATCCATGTGAAACATGAGAAACCATCAACAAAAATGAGAACACACCTCGCTTTGTTGATTTATGGATGCGGAAAAGGACCCACGAGGTCACTATGGATCAAATCTAAAGGAGAGGAAGCTCTCTGAGTCTTTCCTTTGTCGAATTTCTCTTGAGGGTGTTTTCCAAGAACACATCCCTCATAGATTCCTTTGGAGAAATGGATGTCTAGTAGACCATCAACCAATATTTTCTTGCTAATCTGTTTCATGTATCTAAAATTAAAATGCCCAAACCTTTTGTGTCATATCCTACTACTTTCATCAGAGCAAAATCTGGTTCAATAAATTAAAAAAATGTATACAGTCTAGATTGATGATTTACCTCACCGGTAGAAACCCTGGAATTGGTTTGCATGCCATAGATGTACACTGCATCAGGTGTGAATATGACTTTCTTTTCGGTGCCATAAATTTTCATTTGATACATGGAGAGAAGATTGATGGAAAGTTTGGGAATGCGCAACACATTCTCAAAGCTTTCGTTGGTGAGTTCAAACCTTCCTTTGTCGGTGACCTCGACTGGAGAGTTGTCCCCCATCAGAATAGGAGGATATTTTCTTGCATCCAATGAAGAATATAATTCTTTTGTGGTAGCCATGTGATGTGATGCTCCTAAATCTACGATCCAAGCATCGGGAGAGGAGTTGATGACAATCAAGGCATGGGTAGAATTTCCTTTCTTGGGATTCTGAACTTCTAGATTCTTCTTCTTGGAACCCTCGGGGATGCGATATCTAAGGTTGTTTTTCTGAATTATTTGAGTCATTAGATCTATTTGTTTTTGCATGCATGCAGATTCTGGATGGAATCCTTTATGGCAATATGTGAATTTCTTCCCTTTTCTTCCCTTTCCACCTTTGGATCCGGAGGCATCGGTGAAGGGTTTTGAGTACCCTTCCTTCTTTGGATTTTTATGAGCTTTCATTTTGTATTTAGATTTAGATTTATGATATTTATGGCTTCCATCTTTCACAATAAGTGCATGCACCTTTGGGCCTTTGATTTTTCCCATGTTGATGAGCTTGTTTTTCTCTTGTGTCAGGGATTCGATAATTTCCTCAAGAGAAGGCATCTTCCAGGTGGCTCCAGAAGTGAATTTGACTGAATATAATGTGGATACGAACACAAAGAATTTAGGACCAAGTTTGGAGAGAATGGTGCAAACCATTTGTTTCTCCTCCTTAGATTTATCAACCCCACAAGCTTTGAGTTGTGACAATAAATCCTTGTATTTTGTAAAGAAATATTGGAGATTGTTGAATATTTTTGGACCCAAAGAGAGAAATTCCACCTTGAGCGCATGTCCCCTCATCTCATAATGTTTTCCAAAGAGCCCTTCCAAGGTGGTCCAGGATTCATTGGGGTTTTTATAGGAAGATATGTGAAAAAGGATATCGGGAAAGATGAGACTGCAAATTGTTTTGAATGCTTCATCCATTCAATTTAGATACTTGGATTTTTCTATGTCTCATGTTAGTTTTGTCTCTGTATTCAAGGTTAACCTATACAATATGATGGTTCATAGATGCATGATTATTCTATCCTTCCATGAAAAGTAATTGTAAGGTGTAAGAATGAATTCTTTTGGGAATTCCATTTTTCTGCTCTCTTCAATCTTTGGTACCTGCAAAAAATAATTTGGTGTAGATTTTCTTAGCAGTCTGTTAGCTCTGATACCATGTAAATGTGTTGAAACTGCACAAAATATATCTAGATAAAAAATACCATACACATTTTCATATAGAAATTGAGAAAGAAGAAGCAATAGAGAAAGAATGGAAGAATTTTCATTAACTGTAATGAATAATGAATAATTTACACATGATATACTTTGTATTACTCAACCAATGCACACTGGAGAAGAAGCCAATGTGCCATAGTGGTGTTCTAGAGTGATCTGGACACACACCAACAGTTACAGGAGTAATATTCTACCCAATCTATTCTCTCAGGAAGTTACGAGAGTGAACTACCACCTAGCTGAGTTAACTAGTCTACCAGTCTTCAGTTAACTGACTGAAACAGAGTGAAGTGAGGAGGAGATCATGGAATCATGGGTAATGCGCTAGTTTGGTGATGATACCAAAGATAATGTGCATTAGCTGGTGATGATCCCAATGTTGCATGGTGGCAAAACCAATGCAACATCTAGACTCCACTCAACTCATCAAATTGAAGTGAAAACTGAAGAGAATATTCTCCCTAGAGGAATATTCTTCCTAAAATATAGGAGACTGGATAATGACTAATAAACAAGGAAAAACCTTAGGAAAAATAAATCTTATGTGTGTGAAGTAACTCCAACACAAATATTAAAAACAAACATTGACCAAGAAAAGTGTCACGCCAAGCATTGGAAGAAAATGTAACTCCATGGATGTGTTTTGTATTAACATGATAGGTGAATAAATACAAAGAAAATGACTGATGGTGTTCCATAATGGATGATTATTCATATCACCTATGACTCTTCATATTTACCCTAATGTTAAAATAACACAATCCCAAGGATTATGTGTCCAACATTCCAAGCATCATTATGAAATTTTCAATTTTTTCTCTTTCAAGTGCTTTAGTGAAGATGTCTGTAATTTTCTCATTTGTGGAACAATGTCTCAAGTGAATAATATTGGCCTCTACATGATATTGAATCAGGTGATGCTTTGTTTTGATGTGTATATTTCGATCATGGAATCTCGAATTCTTAGCGAACTTGATTGAAAAAGTATTTAAAATTAGAAGAGGAGTAGAATTCACATGTTTCTCTTGCAAATCTTCAAGTATTTTCTTGAGCCACACAATTGCCTTTGTCGCTTCTGCATTTTCCACATATTTTTCCTCTATTGTATTATATGATAGAATTGATTGTTTGCATGATCTCCAACAAACTACTATTGATCCAAGACTCATGAGATAGCCTGAAGTTGATACTCCATTTACCTTATCTCTAGAAATTTTGAATCACAATATCTGATTGGGTTGAATTCATCCACCTTATATTACCTGAGTCCAAAATATTGATTTCCTTTCAATTATTTAGAACTCTTTTTGCGACAAACCAATGTCCTTTACAAGGTTTTTTCATGAACCTGGAAAGAATCCCAACAACAAACGAAATGTATGGTCTGGTGGTAGTAAGATAGATAAGACTTCCCACAATATTTCTATACTTGGTTGCATCCTCAAATTCATTCCCTTATTTTGATGTGAGTTTCAAATTATTTTCCATTGGAGTAGAAACATGATTGCACTCAGCCATGCCAAACATTTTCAATAGTTCTCCAATGTACTTCTTCTGGGAGATGAATATGAACCTTGGATTTTAAATCACCTCAATGCCAAAATAGTAGTGAAGATGTCCCAAATCTATCACATTGAATCATTTCTTCAACTCTTTCTTTATGGATACAATGTAGCTCTCATTGTTCCCTGTTATCAACATATCATCTACATATACTACAAGATATACAACAAATTTTCCAACTTTCTTGAAAAACAAAGTTGCATCGTAAAGATTGAAATGATTGAAATTCAATTTCAGAAGATGCTCAATTAACTTTTCATACCATTCTTCTCGTGTTTGTTTCAATCCATATAAGGATTTGAGGAGAATGCATGCCTTATGTTATTTCCCCTTCACAACAAATCCTTTCGTCTGAGGCATGAAAACATTATCTTTCAAGTCTCCATTCAAGAAAAAATATTCACATCCATTTGATGAATTTTCGATCCATTCTAAGCTTTCATGGAAAATAAAGTATGGATGGCAACCCATTTTTCTGTGGGGGAAAAATTCTACTCATAGTCAACACCTTCTTTTTGTGCAAATCTTTTCTCCACAAGCCTTGCTTTGTTCTTGTCAAGTGAACCATCCGATTTGTACTTGTTATTGAATACCCACTTGCAGTCGATTGGTTTGGTTCCAAATGGAGGGTCCACCAATTTCCATGTCCCATTTTTTATGAGAGCATCATATTCCTTTTGCATGGATTCTTTCCATTCATCATGAGAAGTGATTTCTTTAAAGGAAGTTGGTTCAAGGTTAGTAGATAAATTCAACTCACAATCATATGAAACGTCGATGTCATCTACATCACTTGAGTTTGAATTATCTACATTAACTCCATCTTATCTTGAGTACATTCTAGTTCTTGTCTTTCCAACCTCATCAAGATGAACAATTTCAAGTGTTTTGTGAGCCATTTTGGTGGACCTTTCTGATATGGTTAGGTTGCTCAATTTATTGAGATGGTGATGTGTTCTCATCAAGCATCATCTTTTCAATCCTCTCTATCACATCATCCAAATGAACGTAAGGTTGTGATGAAGTGGCGAGAAATTATTCATGTGGGGAAGATGGTGCTTCAAAAGGAGATTCCAGAGATTGACCCAAGATAGGGATCCCCCCTTCAAGATGTGGAATATCATCATCAAATTCATGATATGTCTTTACGTGAGTGAATTTTTCCACATGATCAAGATGCCTCTCAACAATTTCATCTTTCTTTGAGGATTCAAGAAAGATTACATCTCTGGAAAGGATGAATTTATTGTTTGTCTAATTGTAAATTCGATACCCCCTGGTGGTATTTGAGTACCCCAAGAATATGCACTTACAAATCCTTGCATCAATATTGATTCTTTTCTCCTTAGGAATAAAAGCATAGTAGGTGGAACTAAATACCCTAAGATGCCTCATTGAAGGAATGTGGCCATACCAAATTTGGGAGTCTTTTTTTGAAGAGCATGAGATGGACACCTGTTTTTGACATAAACTGTACATAAAACTACATCATCCCAAAACATCAATTTTACATTCTTGAAAAACATCATGGAACAAATCATATTTACGAGTTTCCTATTCATTCTTTCAGCTACACCATTTTGTTAAGGATTGTATGGAACTATGGTTTGATGCTTGATCCCATGTTGGAGAAGGTAGATTTAAAATTCATTAGATGTATATTATTTTCCATTATCAGTGCAAAGAGAGCCAATACGAGATTGAGCTTCATTTTGAATACATACATGAAAAATTTTAAATGTTTCAAAAGATTGTGATTTATCTTCCATAAAGTATACCCAACACATCCTAGTGTAATCATCAATAAAATACATGATATATTTATTTCCATTTGCAGAAGAAACGTGCATATCTCCACACAAATGATAATGAATCAGTTCAACTTTTCTACATGCTCTGGATGTAGAATCATTAAATGGTTTTTTGCTATGTTTTCCAAGGATACAAGTATCACATTGCTTCAATTTCCTAGGAATAGTAGGCAAACCAAAAACACCATTATTTCTCAATAAAGAGAGACTATCATAATTGATGTGTCCAAATATAGCATGCCACATGTAGCATCCCCAACCCCACACTGATCCATGCCACATAAATCGTTTCCTCCCTAATACCATTAATAAATCAAATGTCTTGCATATGCATAGAATTATGCAGTACTAGCAACATACAATCTCTCTCTCTCTCTCTCTCTNTATATATATATATATACATATATATTCACACCAAAAACACCATAAGACACTTATCTTTTATAAATCACTGACTAGATGTAGACCTTAGACATTCCTCCCATCCAAAGACTCTACTTCTCATAAACTCTCAGCAGTAGGTCACCCTTGAGTTGAGGCCAAAACTACACCAGGGAAAAGGGTTCCTAAGCCAAACTAAGTTCTATCGGAAAAGAAAAAAATAAACTCAGTCCAAGGTGCCAACTCCTGTAACCACTCCCAACTCATAACCTCTCATTCGCCACAACCCGTCCCAACCCAAGAAGCGTACCCCTTCTCTTCTCAATAGTCCTTCGACTACCCCACTTCCCTTCTATGGATTGAGAAATAGACCAGACATGAAATATCATAGCATTGTAGCACCTAGAACACAAGGATGCTCTAATAATTGCAACACCCACCATCCTAGCAAAGTAGGAAAACAATTCCTAGAATGCTCACGGGCCTCACAATTCTCTTCTTCATCCCAAAGCTCCAAGGAATTACTAGTCACATTCCATTGCAAAGGATCTCCAAGTACATGTATGGTTCATGGATGGAAGGAGTGTACGGATGGTAGAAATAATAGTGAGAATGATGATCATGATTGGGAAAATACACTAAGTTCCCACTTTATACATGCATGTTCCCAACTTGACACTTGTCATGTTGGGAACTACATTTTCTCCACTTGGTGATAGGTTCCCCAACTTTAGGAACTTAGGATATAAATATATCCCATAATTTAGACTTTAGGAATTATTATTATAATATTCCCTTGGCTTAAGCCCACTTGGCCTAGCCCCTCTTCCTAGACTCTTATCCCTCTTTCACTCTAGTGTATTTATAGCCCCCCATACTCTTTTGTCTAACTGGTCTACACTAATGATGTATTTTTATTAATATCATTGAGTGTGATTATATATTACAATGATAGTCTCATTGGCCTTTTAGCATTTAGGCTCTCCAACCTAATAATCACATAGGCACTCTGGCCTCAAAACACATATACAATGGCACTCTAGCCCAAATATCCTGGCTCACTAGCCTTTAAAGTAGATGTGCATTTACAATTGGGGGTCGGCCTAGGGGTATTACATTCCCTTCCCCTTTATTTATGCATGGTCCTCAATGCATTATATACACATGTACAATCCAAAAATCTTCAAAAATATGTGGGTACTCCTCTCGCATGACATATTCATGCTCCTAGGTTGCATGTTCATGATTGTAAAAGGTCCATTGGACCTTTACCATCTCTATTTATTGATTCCATGGAAACTTGAATTTCTGATCCAATATGCACACTCGCTAAAATTATAAGTCTCCTTCTTGCTCCACCTGGATCACATTCCAATCAATTACATGAATAACATCACGTACATACATGTTAAGAAGAGATACATGGAATACATTATGAATGCACATGGATGCAGGTAGTTCAAGCATGTATGCAATAAGACCAATCCTCTCTAGGATTTGAAATGGTCCATAATAATGTGCTACCATCTTTGAACAATTTCCCAACTTTAGGGAACTTCTCTTGGCCTTCACTTTCAAAAACACATGATCACCCACTTTAAACTCTCACTGATTTCTACCCTTATCTACATAAATGTTATGTTTGTCTTGTGCAACCTTTAAATTCTGCTTTATTTTCACCATATGTTATTTCATTTCCCTGAGCAATTCTGGCCTAACCACTGCTCTATCTATTGGGTTGTCCCATCTCACTAGCGTATTGCACTTTCAGCCATATAGTGCTTCAAATGGGCTCATGTTTAAAGATATATGATACCCATTATTATAAGCAAATTCAACTAAGTGTAGATAATCTTCCCATTTTTATGGTTTACCCATCACATACATCCTTAGCATATCCTCAATCACTTGATTGGCCCTCTTTTTTTTCCCATCTTACTCTGGATGATAGGTTGTGCTAAAATTTAGATTTGTCCCAAATCCTTTAAATAATCATTTCCAAAAATTGGATGTAAATTTGGGATCTCTGTCAGAAACAATTTCCTTAGGAACACCATGTAGCCTAACAATTTTCCTCATATAAATATTTGTAATGTTATCTTCCTTGAGTTAGTTTCACTGAATAAAATGAGTAACTTTAGTGAGCTTACACACCACCACCATGATGGAATCATGTTGCTTCATTGTTCTGGGAAGCGTGGTGATAAAATCAATTTTCACTACTTCCCATTTCCATTCCAGAATGGGAAATTGTTGTAGCAATCCAAATGGATGTCTATGCTCATCCTTGAACTTATGACATTCTAGACATCGGGCTATATAATCAGACACTTCTTTCTTCATAGTAGGCCAAAGATATTGGCTCTTTACAACTGCAATTTTTTTCTGGTAACCTAGGTTCTTGACATAAGGTACAATATGCATCTCTCTTAGCACCATATTTTTCATCTCCATATATGTAGGCACATATAATCTGCCCCTGTACATGACTATTCCATCCTCTCTCAACTCATAATCTTTAATTTTCTGTTGCAAATTACCTTGATGTAATGTTTCCTTTGTTTCCATATAATGTTGATATGATTTTGCAACTTCCAAAATTATGTCTTTCAAATCAAATTTGTACATTCTAATGGTTGTATCATGCATCTCATGCACCCTCCTATTGAGTGCATCACCCACCATGTTCTCCTTGCCTTTGATTTTCTTATGTCAAATTCATACTCACTAAGGAATTCCAACCATCTGATTTTCCTAGCATTCAAAGTTGCATGTCCAAATAAATATTTCAGACCACTATGGTCTGTCCTTAGTTTAAATATTTTTCCCATGAGATAATTCCTCCACATCTTCAAGGAATGAACTATGGATTCCAATTCTAAATCATGAGTGGCATAGTGTCTCTCATGCTCTTTCAACTTTCTTGATCCATAGTATATCACATGCTCATTTTGGGAAAGGACTCCACCAAGCCCTTCCTTGCATACATCAGTGCACACATTGAAATCTTCATTTGGATCAACAATATTCATTATTGGTGCACTTGTCAAAAAAGTATTCAAGTATTGAAATCTTTCTTCACATTCAGAAGTCCATTCGAACTTCACACCCTTATTTTTCAAAGAAGTGATTGGATGTGTAATCTTTGAAAACCCTTCGATAAATCTTCAATAGTAACATGCTAGTCCCATGAAATATCTCACCTACGAGACATTCTTTGGTGTTTCCCATCCTCTAATGGATTCTATCTTTTCTAGGTCCATTGCGATCCTTCCTCTAAAATAATATGGCCCAAATAATGTACTATTTGCCTCTGATAAAACGAGCACTTGCTCAACTTTTCAATAAATGATGCTCCCTCAATACTTGTAGCACCATCCTCAAGTGATGCTCATTCTCTTGTTCAGACTTAGAGTAGATAATTATGTCATCTAATAAGACAATGAAAAACTTATCGAAGTAATTTATTAAAATATAATTCATCAAACACATGAAGACAACTAGTGCAATTGGCAACCCAAATGGCACCATTGTAAAATCATAATGGCCATACCTTGTTCTAAATGTTGTCTTGCTAATATATTCTTCCTTAATATTTACCTGATGATAGCCTGACTTGAGGTCAATCTTGGAGAATATACATGCATATTTTAGCTGATAAAAAAGATCACCTGTCCTTTGCAAATAATGCTTGTTCTTCACAGTCACCTTATTCAGCTTCCTTAAGTCAATGCATAGCCTCAAGGTTCCATCCCTCTTTTTAACAAATAATACTAGGGCACCCCAAGGTGACACACTTGGGAATATATACCCCTTTTTCAAAATCTCCCCAAGCTAAATTTTCAATTCCTTAAACTCTGGTGTACTCATCCTATAAGGAGTCTTGGACACCGGGGCTGCTCCAGGCATCTAATTAATAAAGAAATCAATATCCCTCATTGGTGGAAACCTTGGTATCTCCTTAAATACATACTCAATTTTTTTAGGATAACTTAGTATTCAATATTTAACACTTTATCCTTTGTTTCCTCTTCCATATGTGCTGCAAATATTTGGCATCCTTTCCTGAATCTTCTCTTCAACTACAAGGATGAAATTTCTCTAATAGATACTACCCTTGGAATACCTTGAACTGTTCTCAAGTTCCCTTGTTCATCCAAGCAAGTAAATTCCTTGTTATAACAATATAAGATATCCTGATGCTTTTTGAACCAATATGTACCAATTAGGAAATCATATGAACCCAAAGCTATGATATTCAAATCTTTCTTTGTGCTCAATATGTTTATTTCCATTGGACATTCCTTAACTAATTCATTAATTCTTCTTTTAGCTCCTATGGCTAACTGAACTAACCAAGATTTCCCAAGTTTTCTTATTTGTAAATGAATTTTGTCCACCAACTTAGGATCTATATAACTATGACTATCTCCTAAATCAATTAAAATAACAATTGGTTGATCGTTGATCTTACCTTCCACTTCAATCATATGAGATTGAAATTCATCTTGTTTGTTGTCCAAGGCTGCATAGATCCTTGGCATGCTTCTGCCCATGTCCTCAACTATATCAGATTGTTGTACATTGTGAACAATCTTCACTCTTTCACATCTATGATGGAAATCTATGTACATGTGATCTCCCTCACAACCCCAACATTTAATGGGTTGTTGCCTTGGTCTTTTTCCCAATGTTTCTGTCATTGTAGGTTTATTTTGAGTTGGCTACCCCTAAGAACTATTCTTGAAGAAGGGTGGCTTGTATCCTTTCTTCCTTTGCTCCATCTTACCTTTCTTCTTGTCTTCCCAAGCCTTTTGGAAATTTGGTCTTCCTCTATGTTGATCATAGGGACACTTGAATCTCCTTATTTCTTCATCCAATGTATTGGGATAATCATATCGTATTTCATCACTAAAAAATGAAGGTATCCCACTCACGAATATTTGAATCTTGACCTGCTCATCCTTGATGAAGTCAATATATCTTAGCTGCTCTAAACAAATCCTCTCATATGCATCCATGGTCATACTCCCAAGCTTGAGTTCAAATAAATCCTTCATCTTCTTATCATAATAACGCTTGGACAAGTATTTCTTCTGAAAATACTTTTTGAACTTCCTCCAAGTGACCTTCTTCTCATAAATGTGTTGTACTTGCATGAGTTGGTACCACCACATTGATGCTTTCCCCTTTAGCTGGTAAATTGCAATTCTTCCTTCTTCCTGTGAGGAATAATTGTGCAGTTGAAAAAACTTCCTCATCCCCAATAGACAAGCCTCTTCATACTCATATTTCTTGTTCTCAACATTAAAGGTAGGAGGTTTTATTTTCTTGAATTCTCCTTGCAATTTTCACTCCATATCTTCTGCTATTCTTTCTAACGGAGATAAAATTGAACTACGGTGTGCTCTTCTAACTGAGTGCCTTGGTGAGTGATGATGATTCCTACCAACACTTCTAGATTATATGACTAAGAACATATGTTTGTAGACTCTTTGTAGTCTCTACCAAGTTCATACTTTCCTCTTTGCCTTCTTCATGTCCATTTGATTATCTCCTAACATTACCCTTGTTGATATACAACACCTTGACTTCATCTTCATGGTTGTAGGTTCTCTATGCATGTTCCATGACTTTGAACTCATTGTTGAATTTTTCTTTTTTCTATTTTTTCCCTTAATTCTTTGCAAAATGTGCATGATATAGGATTTGTTAGACTAAATATCTTAACATATATATAAAATTTATGCACCATTATGTCCTTTAATGCACCATCAATATTCGTTCTTTTTTCTTGTGAATTCTATTGCTCAGTTCACATTTCTCGGTGAATATCAAGATTCGTCTATCCAAGACCTTTCCAATGACTTCTTTCTTGCTCAATTTTGAATCTTGAGCATAAATTTATTGTCATTTGATCATTACCCATTTACTCCTTCTACACACCTTTCAACCAGGTGTAATTTTTATCAATGTTCAAACCTTCTTACACTTTATAGTTTGGGAGTTGGATATAATCTCAATTGGGTTTCTTCCTTGCCATATTTTTAACAACCTGTCCAAATTTCACCTTCATCCAAGCTCCGGGCTACTAGTTACAACCTACTAAAGTTTTGGCTAATTTACCTTTTTAACATTCAATGCTACAGGTGCCTTCTACGTCCTCCTATGCAATTTTAGGTACCCATATTATTAATATTACTTTATGGTTGAATTATGTGGCTCAATATATTTCCATAGACTACTCTTGTGCCCCAATCTGACTGTTGAGTAGGAAATTATGGCCTCCAAAAGTCAACTAGGCCTCATTTAAACCTTGCATTATTTAGCCTGTAACTTCCCCATACATGGTCTATTTTGAGAACATTTTAGCTTGCTCAAAAGATATTTCTGAGCTATTTAATTTTATATGTAGATGTGGGTGCCTATGATACTTACGATATCTAAAATTAGAAGTCCTAAAAACATTGTTTAGACCTTCAAAAATTCCCTACAAATTCATTACCTGCAAAATATTGTAAAAATTTGACAAATTTCACTGATTTCTGCTAACATGGATGCTGAGGTGGTGTTCTGGGTCCACTTGAAAGACCAAGGTGAATGAAATTCATCCCAATTGGCCACCCTAGTCCTGCCTCATTGGCCTTCAAAACCTTCTCACTCTTCTCTCTTTCCTCTTTCTTTTTTTATTTACCTTATTTTACCTTTAGCTTTCGGGCCCCACTGTACTCAGTTGTCCACCCGACATATGGGACAGGGTTCCCACCTCCTCTTCTAGGTCTCCATGCGGTGTCATTTTATTGGTTGTGAGGATGGGCGAGTCCCATCCCACACCCTTTTCCTTGGTACACGTAACTTTCTCGTCCCTTCAATCAAACAACCAAAATCTAAGGAAGATCAACGGTCCCAATTAATTTTAGAGGTTAAATATACACGAGTTTTTATCATCGTACCTACCTCTAAAACCACCACTCTATCGAGAAGACACATGGCAACTCTAGAGCCATTTCAGAGGCTTTTGGGTATTTCCACAAAACTGCTTTTATATGGTCGATACCACTTATGGTATCGATCTCCCTACCTCATTTGTTGTGACATCCATGTCACCTATCAGGCCTACCATTGCACATTGCAACCCTGAACTTACCACTGTGGCAGTCCATGTCACGACCACATGGCTTCCATGTCACTGTTGATGTCATGTATGGTAAAATACCCAAATTTCCCAAATTTCGAGTTTTTTCTAGAGTTGTATAGTTTTCAAATTTTCACACAGACCTTCACGGAAGCTATGAGTTTAATATCTATGGCCAATTTAATCCCTATAAACAACCAATTACATCTGTGTGCAACTGTTTTACATTTTGGGGAACAATTTTCACTCAAATTCGCTCAGAAATTGGGAATTTTTACCCAATTTCTCCCTTTCCATGTTTACTCTGTAATTCCCAAAAATTGACCAACTATAGGCTCAAAAACACCCAAAAAGTGGTTATAAATTGGGAATTTTAATTCCTTTGATAATTTTCATCAAATTCCCCATGAATTTCTCTTAATTTCATAGGATTAATTTTGACCAACATGTCACAGACATCCTTTGAAGTTTAATTTATGCAAATCAGCTCCAGGGATTTGTCCCTGGCCCATGCAGGCTCGATATTGAACACGTGGATCTGATACCACAATTTAGCATCTCCATCCCCACGTTGAGCCATGCCACACAAATATTTTTCTCTCTGATACCATTAATAAATTAAATGCCTTGCATATGCACATAATTATGCAGTACTAACAACATACAATGCATGCATATATATATATATATATATATATATATATATATATATATATATATATATATATCACAATTGTAGAAAATGTAATCAATCATAAATATTCACACATTAAACAGCATAAGACACTTATATTTTATAAATCACCAACTTATCCTTAGATGTTCCTCCCAACCATAGACTATCTTTCTCACAAACTCTCAGCAACAGGTCACCCCCAAGTTGAGGCTAAAACTCCACCAGGGAAAAGGCTTCCTAAGCCAGACTAAGGTCTATTAGACAACATAAAAATAAATTCATGCCAATGTGCCAAATCCTGTAACCACTCCCATATCATAGCCTCCCATTCCCTACAACCTGTCCCACCCTAGAAAGTGTACCCCTTCTCTGATCAACAGTCCTCTAGTTGTCCCACTTCCCTTCCAAGGCTTTAGAAATAGACCAGACATGAAATATCATAGTTCTATAACACTTAGATCATAAGGATACTCTAAGAATTGAAACACCCACCAGCCTAGCACACCAGGAAAACAATTCCCATATTTCTCACGAGCCTGATAACCCGCTTCTTCAGCTTAAATCTCTAAGGAATCACTGGGCACATTCAACTGCAAAATATCTCTAAGTACAGGTACGATGCATGGATGGAAGGAGTGTAAAAATGGTAAGAATAATAGTGAGAATTATGATAATGATTGGGAAAATACACTAAGTTCCCACTTTATATATGCATTATCCCAAATTGACACTTGTCATGTTGGGAACTACATTGTCTCCACTTGGTGATATGTTCCCCAACTTTAGGAATGTGGGATATAAATATATCCCTTAATTAGGAAATACTCTAATAATATTCCATTGGCTTAAGCCCCCTTAGCTTATCCCCTCTTCCTAGACTCTTAGCCCCCTTTCCCTTTAATGGAGTTATATCCCCCAATACTCTTTTGTCTGATTGGTCTACAACGATGATGCATTTTTATTAGTATCATCGAGTGTGATTATATATTACAATGATAAGATTGTTGGTCTTTTAGAATCTAGGATCTCTGGCCTAATAATTACACAAGAACTATGGCCCAAATATCTTGGCTCACCGGCCTATAAATATATGTGCATTTACAATTGGGGTTCGACCTAGGGGTATTACACCACAAAAGACTAGATGACATTATATCTTCATCGCGATGAGAGAGGCATGCAACATTCTATGTATGGGTAGATGTCACATTCATTTTCAACAATATTCCATCTTCCATTTCGGTCATAACAAGCATGTTATCAGAATCCTTTCGTATTTCAACTTTGCCACCGATCATATGAACAAATTGGCCTTGTAGTCTAATGTGCACAAGGGACAACAATCTCCTTTATAGCTCAGGAAGATAGAGCACATTATGCATAAGAAAATCTAGGAATCCAGGAAACTTAAGTTTGATGGTGCCCATTCCCAAGGGTTTGAGACTAGTCTTATCTGCAAAATACACTATGTCATCCACATTGTCATTGAAGTATTCGACGAATTCTCTTCAGGATGTCATGTGAGAGGTTGTTCCTGTTTCAAGAATCCATTCATATTTCCAAGGAGTATATGAAGTTTTAAATAAGTCTTTAGTTACTCCTATATTGCAATGGGAAACAATGTAATGGGAATATTTAGGTGGATTAACTTTTTGTTGGTTATGAAGTTTTACCTTTGTCCTCTTTATTATTCTATCTATCTTCTTTGATCTTATCCCATGGAAATCTGCAGTCATCTTCTTCATGTAACCCATTCTTTTTGCAATGGGTACAATGCATATTGAATCTATCACCTTGGTTGTGTCTACCCCCCTTTCCTCTGAAACTCTTTGATGAGACATCCACATCCTCTTTTGTTGCTTTCTCCTCTAGAATAATCATGTGGTTTACTCTTGTCTTTTTGAGAAAGGCACACTATCTTACCAGTTGAAGGGGATGATTTTTTCCAAAGGCTTTCTCACGTTTTGCAACTTTCTCCACCAACATGTTAAATGTGATGGATTTAATTTGACCACTTTCTTGCAATGGCTCAAGGTAATAAGAATATGTAGGGTAGAGGGCCCCAATGAAGGTTGTGAGGGGGAGATCTGTATTCACTCCAGTTTCCTCAATGTAATGCATTATGGATTTTATTTCTGAAGCTAAATCCATAGGGTCATCATTCTTTAACTCTAGGTTGAAGAGATTCATTATTAGTTGTATGAGTTCCAGTTCAGAGTGTGTGTCATACAAGTCATTCAATCTCTTCAAGGAACCATATGAATCATTAATAGAATCAATATGATGGCTCACCTCCTCACTTACTATCACATATATTACAACATATGCCTTCTAGTATTTTTCCTCCCATATGGAACGTTCTTTGTTTGATGTTGGAATGATTGGTCTGCTACCTAGTTCAATACTCTTCGAATTTGATTTGCAAATGCATTTCCAAAGGTTGTAATTGATGATCAATGTTATTTTTATCTTCCTATACCACTTTTTGTAGTTTTATTTTCCAGGAAACACCACACCAACAATGGATATGAGATAATTCATCTTCTAGAAACATAATGAATTCAATGCTTCACAGTCCCTAGATGTGTCACGCTACTGCTAGATGGTTTAATAGTCTTGCAATGACCTTTTAAAATATTCATTTGGAAGAAATTACAAAGATAAACGAATTGTCTACCACTGTCAGACCACACAAATCATCTCCCACCCTTCAACGATTCACAACTTTTTCATGGATAAAATTTGCAGCAACTCTTTAAGGCATCATATCAAGCTATACCAGGTTGATCTATATCAAAGAGGTCATGCATGGTAGGGTTGAGGAATAAGTAATAACTGGTACAAGTTCAATGTTGAGGAATGAGTAATAGTAGTGAATCTACAACAACTCTTTGAGGCACCAAATCAAGCTATACCGGGTCAAGTTGTATCAAGTGTGGAGGCAGATCGAGATATACCAAAGAGGTCGTGTGAGTTAGGGTTGAGTTATACCAGAGGTTCCTCTTGGATATTTGTTGGTTGATTTACATTTTCATATACTATAGTTGAGTAATGGATTGATTTATACCTAGTTCCACTTCGAAGAGGTCGGTCGCTCGATTGGTGAAGAGGTTGAATGCATGGGTGAGAAAATAATGGAGTGATGGTCATGAGAAATTTATTGAGGTTGGAGAGATCTAGCGAAAATATTGCAGAGAGAAAGGGTTGTTGGTTTCTAGTTTGATACTTTTTACCAGGGCCATTCACTTCCAATTTTGACATCAAAATATCTATTTTTGCATATTTTTATGGCATAATAAGCATTAAACAAGTAATAAGTTGACATTTTGAGATTAACTCTTAGTTTTACTTGTAAATGCTATTAAGAGCTATTTCTATAGAAAAATCACATACATTTAAGTAATTACATGAATTAACCATGTTTTACCAGTTATTATAGAAATTGGAGATTAGCATACTTTCGCTCGCTTAGAGGGGAAAATTCCACCTAGAGGCACTTCGTCAACATTAGGAGATGGTGATTTACCTATTCCATCATCTGCATAGCAGTCGGTAGTCATTGGTAAGCACATGGTCAAAATTGGCATGCAATTATAGGAAATGCGTAGAGTTAGTTGTTAATCCACCATCCTTCTCATTGAATTGTTGACGCTTGAATCTATCAGGACTGAAACGACAACCTCATGAGGGTACACATCCCCTTGCATTTTTATAGAGGTGGTACTCCTCTATTAATATTTTAGTGGGACTCGAGATTTTTCAGAATGCAGGACTTTTATAGAAGTCCGCCATGGTAATCAAAAGAAAGTAAAAAAAAAAAATGTTTTATTTTATTTTAAAGAAAAATTCCTAAGAGTGGACCAGGAACGACACACATTCACACATTTAAAGAAAATAAACAAAATTTCCTCACATGCATCATAGTAGGGATAAATATTTCTGATCACATAAAAAAGTAAAAGAAAATGGTCCACATGCATAAGAGAACTTTGACAAAGTGATACATGGGCAACTCAAATAAAGATAACGATAGATCGACCTAAAATACTTTATATTCAAAAAATTGGGTTACAAAGTACAGTCGAGATTGTTCCCAAAATAACTCTCTTGGAATTTCTAAAAATTATATAGTTCATTACATATTCTCTGAAATTTAAATGTGTTTGTCATAATGACTGGGATTGGGGCTCCTGTGGAACATAAAGGAAATACATATAAGAATGAATTTTGTAGAAGGAAGAAAGTGGGCGGCGGAGGACAACAAGACCTGGTAAGAATACAAAATAAATTATCAGTCTTCGGTTAAACCTTTCTATTTAAATAGGTGGATTAACTGGATGAAGAATTTGATAAAGACAAAAAGATGTGATCAATATGAACTTACTATGATGATATCTCTCTCTTCATTACTTTCTCGCTAACATCCTTTCATGGATTTCATTGACGGTTACAGGAACCATCTCAACTGACTTTTTCCCTTCATTAGTAAGTTTGTCGACAACCTTTTTAAACCACTCCTCGATGTAGCTTCTCATTGGTACCACGTTGATTTCATGCCGGATTTTTATATTGAAAATCTCACTCTCCAAGTCCCTTAGATCAATAGAAATATTTTGCAAGGCTTCTTCAATATCTTGATTTTTCATTGAATAGTCGACTAGCTAGTTTTCCATGACATCTTCACTATACTCAAGAATGCCATAGAATTTTTCAAATAATAACCCTTTAAAGATATCAACTTGTTTGTCAAAGGATTTCTTGGTTAGGAACAAGTTAAGAATCAGTATGGGGTCTTGGACCTCATTGGTTCTCCCGACTAAGTCTATCTCAGTCGCCCTTTTGAATAATTCTTATCTCCTAGTTATGGCTAGGCTGCATGTTTGGACAATAATATTCAAGTTCTTAACATTTTCCTTCCATCATGCATTTAGTTTCTTTATCTAGTTCAGAGAAGGGAGATCCATCTCTTTTATTCTCAACTATGTCATATTGGTAACTTTAAAACTGAATGGTATGACCGCGTTCAAGTAAAATCCTTCTTTGTTTTTCAAATCTGTCTGTAAATATTCATCGAAGGTGTGTGAACTCATTCCAAAAGATACCATGCTCTTTGACATCTCCCAAGCCTCTGTTATTAATTCCATTCTTTTCTTAATGTTCTTCTCCACATATCCCCTTGCTGATATGAGCAAGCTTGCAGAGCCTTTTAGTTTTGCTACCGGTGTAGTAGGCCCAATTATTGCTAAAGGACTAGCAAGTAATGGAAGAGGCATTAAGGATTCCTCCAATTCTTTGATTCTTTCCTTTAACTTGGCGTTCTCTTCTTCAAGGCCTTTGATATAATCGTCTAGAGAATCTCCTATTGCTTGGTGAATTTGGGAAATTTGGGAAGGTCGCATGTTCCATAGGTTAACCTCTGAACAAGATTTCCCCCTTTTCTTCTTTACATCTCTTTTCTCAATAATTAAATTTTTGGACTCGCTATAAAAAACAACACTATGAAATACAAAAGACTTTTCTTCATCAAATATCTCACTCTCAATTATTTCCATTAGAGGATTTTGGTGAGCCATGTCCTCATGCTAATCAGCATTGGGGGAACATTTTTTCGATGTCAATCTTGAGTTCCATATCCTCGAGGGAGAGGTCGTGGATATCACTTTAGGCTCGAGGTCCTTCCTCTTATTGCACAATGTTTTTTCTTTTCTTCCTCAAGGGAAGCTTGTGGGAGATTTCAATTTTTCCCGAAGGAGGGTTCTTATCTCCTCCTCCACCTGAATAATTGTGGGTTACTTTCTTAGTTTGGTGGGTTTTTGGAGCACTGCTTCGAGATGTCGTACTCTTTGGAGTGACATTTAGGGATTGGGAAATCTTCTCATCTGGAACTTTTCCTTTCTGTTTGTACAACTCATTGGTGCTGAGTATCATTTCTAGGTTGCCAGTGTCACGAGCAGGAGTGCCTGAGACACTATCTTTGTCTTCATTCAAAATGGCATTAATAAAATAATTTCTAAAACCATCTTCCAGTAGATGTTCTACAAAATTCCCCTAGGGTCGAACCCTTTTACCCTTTCAGCATATCTTAGATTCAGGATATGGAAATGGCCTACAAATTAATCAATCTTGTTCATATTTTTGAATATGAAGTCCCCAACTTTCCAAGGCAGAGGTATGAATTGTTTTTTTCTCTTTTTATGGAAAAAATGAAACCAGTAGTTGTACTGCCTTTCTATTTCAGTAACAAACATTTTGTCAGATATGTGGCACGGAAGGAAGGAAGGATTTTCCTTGGAACTAAAAATACTTATGACATTGTAATTCTCCATTTGTTCCAATGTCCCCTTCCTATCCAGGAACTTACTCACCTGGTCAGACATCCAGGGAGTGTCCTTTCCAAACAACAAGCCTTTAAAAAATGATACAAAATCATTAAAACTTCATAAAAATGTTGGGAGGCCTTGTGCCTCCATAATGTTTGATACCAGAAGGTTACCAGGTAAAATTCACAGTTTACCTTCTTAAACACAGATAATCTTGGGAACTGACAACAATGTGCTATCACGAAAACCAAATAAGATGACATAAATAATTTCTTCTCCTTCTTGTATTGAGACAATTGGGAAGAGATTTCAATGAAAATCAACTTTCCCCAATTGAATGTGGCTTTTTATTTGAATGTAAAATATAGAATGTAAACAATCATATGGGAAATGTTGGTTGTAGTTTCTTGCCTTGCTATCCTAGTGAAAATCCAAGCAATTTCACGAAAAAGATTTTTGAATGAAATAACCTGTAACCTCATGATGTCCTCGGGGATGACCATTGGGTTCTACAGGAATTCAGGGAAGAGGTCTAATCCATTGTCATGCTTTTTTAATAATTCTTTTCAATCTTCACCCTTGAAGGTAAGCGTTGTCTTGGGAGGTCTCAACATCTTACAAAACACCTAAGGCGAAAGAGAGACATGAGAATGATCCTGCAACTGAATGATTTGCTGGCTTGGAATATATCTCTCAGCACACCAGGTGACCAAATCCTTACAATCAAAGACTTTAGGGACACAACTTGCGCGCATAATTCCATATGTCCAGATTAATTCCTTCTAGACAAAAGGGGATGATTAGTAGGAATATGTTCAGTAGCACCGAAAACCCTGGTCCTCATGCCCAAAAATATTCAATGTATCTCCAGAGAACTGTTGTCGATTTGTTGCCATAAGTTTATGAGAATGTTCCTTTGCTCCAGATAATGTTTTAAATGAACGCTTGAGAGGGATAATATAATCTTCCGTAAATCCTGGTTTAATGCATTTTAATAGGAGATCTCCTCGATCCCTTCGCTTATTAATGAAATATTTACGGACCTGCATGATGATTTGTTAGCATTCAAATCATAGTAAATGTGCATTGGTAAGAGTGCCAAGGTGGAGGGGGTGGACGAGAGAGAAATAGGATTTGAGACTTTTGTGAACACGGGAACCCGCAAACCTGTGATATGCAGAAGGTTCAAAATTGACTAAGTGTAGGGTAGCTCGACAGTTAGACGGATTTATCATAGGAAGAATGAGACTTGGAGATTCGGGGTGTCTGGGGGGAAAATGTAGATCGCAAAACTTTTGGATGAAAAATGTATATCATGGAGCATGGGGTATAAGATTTCAACCCCGCCAACCTGGGAACCCGCGATCGTAAAATCGACTAAGTATATAAAAGCACAATGGTCGGTTAGACTCGTGATGTGAGGTTATGGATGGAGATGAGGATCCATGAGTCCACCAACCCGAGAACCCTTCCTTCTAAATTAATGACAAAGTATAGAACAAGAAATGGAAAGTATAAGGGAAAAAAGGAAAGGGGAAATCAGGTAAGTATAAAATAGGGAAAAGAAAGGAAAAAAAGAAATTGGGAAAATAGAAAAGGGGAGGGAAATTTTGGTAGAAGGAAATGACCTCAACAAGAATCAAGGACACAATGCTAGGAGCAAGGTGTACGATTCAACCAAGCAAAAGATTAAGGATTCAATCCATGGAATCGTGGAGAAGTTATGCTTAGAGATAGAATTAAGATCTATGTTATTTTTTTGCAGTTGGTTTTGTAAAATGGGTGCATCTGAGAATAAATCAAATTCCTGAACACATGTATAAATATTAGAGAAACAGGGATGTAAATTTAGTGAGAATATTATGATTATGAACCTGAACTTTTGTAACCGTTGAATTGTACTGAAGCGTTAATATAATGGATCTTTACCTTTAATTTATAAGTTAGATATTCCACATAGTTTTATTTTTTATTAAACAACATATTCCAAGAGCCCCCTCTGGTCTATGTTGTATTTCTGTAAGTTGTTTTAGAATTTTATTTTACTACTTGCATTCATTTTTTATAGAGTTACATTCCCTATTTCAATTTCTTATAGATTAAGAATTCATTTTAATTAGTTTGCAGACAATGTTACTTTGACTATGGTGATTCATGATTGTTCCAAATATTGATGCTAAAGACAACAACTTGATTGATTGATATTTCATCTACCATGCCATACAAACAATCATCACACAAATATAGTCATAGTTTAAACTGTGTCTACAATTCCTTTCTATCTTTCTTATCAACACATTTCCTTATTACATTGATAAGACAATTCGCCTTTCATTCAACCTTTTAACTCACACTTAAAAACACCATTGTTGGTATTGAAGCTTGGTTAATCAAAACAAAGTGTGTTTTCAAGTAAACACACTTTGACAATGAATGATTTACTTATAATATGACTCCCTACCATTGACAATTAAGTCTGATTGATCATGGCCAAAAGAACCAATTTATGTTTGTGAGTCTGGCACTTTAATTTTTTGATGTTAGTATGAGTTCTTAGGAAATTTCAAGACTATATCTGCACATATTGTGCATGTGACTCATAAGTTTTCCTACTTGGATTGATAGAAAATGTTGAGGAATATAGACGATTAGATCATTCCAACATTTTGGCATCGTTTATGGGGAGGCACTAAAGGAATTACTTTTGAACTTGTAAGCTTTATGTAGTTTGTTTTATTTTCATTTTCTTCTTTCAATTTTTTTTTGCATTTTTAGTTTTGATATGTGCATTTTCGACAGGGAGGAGTGAATACTATAAGATGAAAGGTTAAAACCTATGCACTCACTTTGGTGAGCATTCATAAGTCTGCATCATGAATATATTGAATGCATAAACTAGTTAGGCCTAGGGATAGTAAGGGTAGGTTAATTAAATCATATTTTTTTCTAGAAAAAAAAATACACAGA
>ML784478.1:364892-388897 GCA_009831015.1 Picea engelmannii
ACAAAACCACTTGCTAAACCACCTTCACAACCATCTACTAATCCACCCCCACAATCATCTCTTAAGCCACTTACCAAACCATCTGATTTATCATCTTCAAAACCATATACTAAGTCATCTATCCAACCTCTTATCAAAACATCCATACAACTCCCCAACAATAAATTTCTTGCAGGTACTAAAAAGGATACAGGAAAAAGGATTGTTGTAGAAATCTCAAAGCAGACTCAGAGAAAATATATTGTTGAACCATTTAAAGATCTCGAGGAAACACCTGAAGGTTGGAGTAAAAATTTTTGGATATTTTTGGAGAATAAGATGGTTGATGAAGAATATATTACTAGAGGAGAAGGAAGCATCCTAAAAATGAATGTCCACTAAAGAAGGTTCAGGTTTGTAAAATATTTGCAGACAATTATGCAACAGAGGATTGTTCCTCACTGCTTGGACTGAAGGATATGTTCAAAGGAGATAATGACCAAGAAAAATCATTGTATAAATTCAGGCGACCATGGAAGCCAAGGCCAACATGTATGTTTCCATACCCTTCTATTCAGTTTTTTGCATTTCCTATGCAAATCCTTGCATAAACATCATGGAATAATCCCATGCCATGGAAATCATGGCCTCCTCAAAAAAATATAATCCACCTTATCAACAAAATTGGAGAGGCAATAACCATGGTAATCAACAACCCTACAATTTTCAGCAATAATATTCACCTCAATATTAGCCACAACGGTCTTATCAACATCCACAACAATTCTACACCCAACAATACCAGGAATAACCCTTTCCATCACCTTCACCACCTCAACTAAATCAATCTCAACCTCTACAACTTCCTTCAACTCAAAAACCTCCATGACCTACACCAATTCCTTCCCAGCGAATAGAAAATCCAAATAACCAAAAATACAAAGTTGTCTACAACACTGAAGTAGAAAATGTTCCCACTTATGGAATTGGTCTTGTAGTATTATAGGAATTTCATACAATATTACAGGAATTTTGTGCATAATTACGGGAAATCAATATGCACTCAAGAAAGGTAATAAATCAGAAATCCCCCATAATAATTGAAGAAGAGGTAGAGAAAACTCAATTATATCAAAATAAATCAATAGAAAGACAATCGGTAAATTCAAAGGCAAATAATCAACACTCTAAAACAAGAATTTTCCTGAACGATTATTGATAGAAAAATCAGAAAACTTACTGAAAATTGATATTTTAGAATAATTGAAAAACAATTTCGTAAAAATTCCCTTATTACAGACCATTAAAGAAATCCAAATATATGATAAAACAATGAGGGAACTGTACAATAAAAGAATTGTAAAGAAAAGAAAGGATCCACAAACAATACAAGTGATTGGAAAACTAGGAAGCTTGATAGTCAATAAACCAAAAATGGACAAGTATGTTGACCCTCGAGTTCTAGTGGTCACAATTTTTATCAATAACTATTCCATCCCAAACACACTCATAGATCTAGGGATAGCAATAAGCATCATGACGTTAGAGACCACACAAAATTTAAAATTTTCAAATCTGAAACCAACCCCTACGATTCTAGAATTAGCATACATGTCAAATATAGAACCAAAGGGTATAGTTGAAGTTGTCACTGTTTCATTGGATTCATGGCAATAACTAGCAGACTTTATGGTTCTACAACCCAACTCAAATTTGGGTGGACATCCTCTAATCCTGGGTAGACCATGGTTGGAAAAAAACGATGAATACATTAGTTGTCAATCATGTGATATGAGAATTACAAATGGAGATGAAATATAGAAGGAAAAATGGTTATAAGAAACTGACATAGAAAATGAAATCATTCAACCAGTTTTAACCATTACACAAGCCTTAAAAATTAAGGAAAATTAGGTCAATAATTTTATATTCAATCCTAATTTTCCTCCATATTTTAGGGGAAAGACAACAAAATCTGAACCATCTACATCCACATCATCTTCAAAATATTCATCATCTAAACATTTTCTGCTAACTATCTTGTTGGGAAGACTTTTTAGGAGATATGCACAACATATATCTTAACATCTTTGTTTCAGATTGTGTTTCATGTAAACTCTGTAACAAATTCCTACAATAAAGTTATTGAAATTTTTCCTAGAAAAATTTTAAACATTAATGTTAACCTTGATGAATCACAACAGAAACAATTAATTTATGTGTTGCAGAAATTTTCTAAATCTTTTGCTTGGGAATACATTGATATGTAGGGTATCCATCAAGATACTTGCATCATGTTAAAATATGCACAAGTACAACAATATGATGGAAAAGGATCACTAGCCAACCCTAATGTATTCAAACCAATGGTACATATTTATAATATAATGGGTGATGCCACCTCATGGAGAGATTTTCTCTAAATCCTAAAATCATGCATGATGATTAGGATAGAAAATCTTAATTAACTCTTTAGTCATCACTTGAGGATATATTACTAATATCCTAAATGAATAATACAAATATAGGTGAAAAATATATTTAGTGATTGGTACAGTAAGCCATAAGCTAACATTCCCCCTCAATCACAAGTCTAGCTATATGTACCATCTAAGTTAAAAGATGATATCATGGATTTTTTAGAAATCCATGATCTGAGCTTCAATGAAAAATACACCCAAAAAACCGTCATTCTGGATGTTGAATGGTTCATATGAAATGAACTGGAAGAGAGAAGAGATATAGAAGTGAACAATTGCAATGTCTGAACATTTCCTAATTTCTTGACAATTCAATAATTTTGCCAAGTATTTGAGCTAGAAGAATCTGATGTCTTCTGCTAATTGGTGAACATGTAGTATCACCACTCTACTATCAGTGTATCATTGATTTTTTCTCTAAATATATGGTTTGGTATGAGAACCAACCAATTGATACCATGTATTTGATGGTTTTTGGATGACCACTAACCAATTTTGACATTTTTAGGTGTCCAACAACATCCCAATGTATCATGTTTATGATTCAACTGCAAGTCATTGAACCATAATTCAACCAAAGTATGCCATCTACAGACTGCAGTTGCCCATGTTCAATTCTATCATCAATTCACTCCTTTTTCAACTGAAAGGAGAGGCCACAAGTGGTTTCACGAACCATCTTCAATGGATTTTTGAACTCCCCCCCTCAAGGTACAGAAGAGTTAAATCATTGTACTCCTCCCTTTGGGCTCAAGAGAGTACCATACTTACTTCATTTGTGTACAAAACAAAGTGGGTATGTGAAAACAACCAAATGTTATCTCATCCCGTGAGGGGCATGCTTAAAATCTATGCTATAAGGGGACCACTTTGGATTTATCTACCCTTATGTCAAGTACAAAAAAAAGGTTATGTGCTGCAAGATTAGTCTTTGCTCGAGATTAAATTCTAAGATAAGACTTATATAATCTCTTAGTCGTTGATGACCACTGCCAATGATCGATCCACTTATAGTGAATATTCAATCTCAAAAAATGCATAATGTATAAACCCGTGAAAGAATTCCCTTGGTCTTCATTTCCAAAAATGAGAAACGATGATCCAGGTGCTTAGAAAATCCTTCAAGTCACTTAGTGAATTCTTGAATTTTAATTTTCTCAACAAATCCACATGTTACAGGCATTTAAAAAATAATAAATAAAATATGGACATTTGTAATAAGTTCAGTTATAAGCAATACCATGAGGAGAGAAAATCGTCGGGCATTTTTTTTGGTTGAGCAATTCTCTTCTTCACACAATGGTAAACCTCTGAACTAGAAACCCAACAAGTCAGACTAGATCGATGAGGGCATGGATGAATAGATCATTGGACAGGACCACTATTGTACATCGCCAGGATGATGGCATTGACTTCAAGATATTCTCACTGAGCATACAATCACCATAAAAAAAAAATGATACCGGGTGGATGTGAACTCTAATTGGTTCAGACCTTCAACAATTTCCCACTATTTACACTGGATCTCTTTTTATTTCAAGATTTCTTGAGTCAGATCGTCGTCTACAAATCTACAGATTGGAGCTTCATGGATAGATATCGATTCTATTGCATGTAAAAATTAAAAATGGCTTTGAATAAAATATTTCTTAAACTTATTTCACATACATTTTCATAGTGCATCCTCTTAAATGGATATCTGAAATATGTACTTGTTAATCAACCTTTATATCACAGAGATCTGCCCATATTTTGCACAAGATTTCCATGTATGATATATTAGCGATTATATCTTGGGGAAAGAACATCTAAGTATTGATCTCATGAGAATATTAAACATATCTGATTACAGTGCATAAACTCTACAAATATATGAAAAAAAAACAAATAGTGAAAAATCATCTAACTCACCGATCTCAATGAATTGAAACTTGAGAAGATTATCTATGACAACAACTATGAAAAATGAATGGATTCGTGGAGATATGGATATTGGATGTGTGTAAGCTGATGAATTTTCCCATATGTATGATTAACATTCAACCACGATCTCATTATCAATAACAATCATTGAGCGATCTAAGTAATTGTTGGTTTCCTCGATGACGTAGCGAGTGTTCCAATTGCACATATTTTGCTACATGCTCCAACTACACCTCTCAAATTATCATGGAAAACTACCATGGAGGATCTACCAAGCCCTCAAAACTATAGGACTCTAATACCAATTGAAAAAATATGCACAAGAACAAGGATATGACGAAAAAGGCTCACTAGCCAACCCTAATGTATTCAAACCAATGATGCATATTTATAATACAATGGGTGATGCCACCTCATAGAGATATTTTCTATAGATCCTAAAATCATGCATGATGATTAGGCTATACAATCTCAACTAACCCTTTAGTCATCACTTGAAGATATATTACTAATATCCTAAATGAATAATACAAATATAAGTGACAAATAGATTTAGTGATTGGTAAGGTAAGCATAGGCTAACACACCCATCACATATATATACAAGGAAATGTCAAACCAGTCTGACAACCACAAAGGTGAATGAACCTAGTCTTAAAAGACATTGTAAAAGGGGAGCTTCAAAAATATTAGACGTAGGGTTCATCTACCCTATATCAGAAAGCCAATGGGTTTCACCCTTGGTTATAGTTCCTAAGAAAAAGAGAAAATAGAGGGTATGTGCATACTATTGAGAACTCAATAAATCCACATTACAAGATCACTTCCCTCTACCTTTATTCAATCAAGTCCTGGACACATTGGATGGAAAGAAATATTTTTCTTTCCTTGATGGTTTGAGTGGCTATAACCAATTCAAAATAACACCTGAAGAACAAGACAAAACAACATTTACTTGTCCTTAGGGAACCTATGCCTACAAGGTATTTCCCTTTGGACTTTGTAATGCACCAACCACCTTCCAAAGGGAAGTCTTGGTCATTTTTTGTTGATTTAATAGATGATTGTGTAGAGGTGTATATGGAAAAAATTTCAGTTTATGGAGATACCTTTGTGGAAGCCTTAGATAACTTGGAAAGAGTTTTAAATAGATTTCGAGAAACAAGCCTTGCCCTAAGCAATGAAAACTATTTTATGGTGTATACTAAAGGTATTGTGCTCATTCATCATGTTTCATTTGTAGTTATTGTCAATTTAACCACTCCATCCACTCAAAAGGATGTGAGGAACTTACTTGGTAATGCATGGTATTATAGATGGTTTATCAGTCACTAGAATTGCATCTCCTTTATTTAAGTTACTTCTAAAAGATGTCGAATTTTACTGGGACACTAACTGCCAAGTTGCCTTTAATGCATTAAAAGAAAAACTTTCTACAAATCTAGTATTGAAAGGGCCCAATTGGACATCGCCTTTTCACATATCTATAGATTCCTATGAGACAACAATAGGAGCAATTTTGGGGAAAAAATAAAACCAACAACATTATGTAATTTATTTTGTCATTAAAAACCTAACTATCGCTGAACTTAACTATATTGTTACAGAAAAGGAATTTTTGGCATTCATTTATGCAATAAAAAAATTATGGTATTATATTATATTTTTGTGCACACATACCATTATATCATCAGGTACCTTATGAAAAAACCAATAACCAATGGAAGGATAAAAATATGGCTTCTCCTATTGCAAGAATTTAATCTCGTTGTGTTAGACAGGCTAGGAAGGGAAAATCTGGTAGCATATTTCCTTTCCCGAATCAACAAACCTGGTGAGACATTTCATGTAGTAGACACTTTTCCCGATGAAAATTTATTTTTAGTTTCTGTTAAGACTCCATGGTTTGCTGACATTGCAAATTATTTATCTACAGGAAAATTTCCACCGCAATTTTTAGCAAAAGAAAAAAAAAAGGTTATTAGACATAGTGTTAAATATTGTTGGATCGGAGGAGACCTCTTCTACACAGGAGTAGATTTGATTATCTGTCGATGTGTTAGATGTTGAATTTGCATAAGAGATGATATTGTATGTGAATGAAAATATTATTACAATGATCAGTGTTCTGTATATAAAGAAAAAATGGTGACCATGGTGACCATCCATGAAGAGATGCATCCCTTGGGTAATAAATATATTTATACTTTATATTATATTATACATATAATATAAATATACTTTACACTTTATTATATATATTTATACTTTATACTTTATTATATATATTTATACTTTATATTATAAATTTATTATTACATTAATAATATTGTTTAATAATTAATAATCATATAATTAATTATTAATCTATTAGAATGCCTTTCTAATGCTTCCCAAACATCAACACTCCCTCTCAGCGAGGGAGAAATTCTACATTATCAAGATTACCTCTAAATATTACCTGTGGGTAGCTCTGAAATAGCTTCAACATGTCACCAAGACATCCATTACCTCGCAATGCATATGTACCTCATCATGTGCACCCTTGTGACTTCACAATCAATGCATCCAAAGCCCGTGGGTAGTTCTCAAATAACTAAAACATGTCCCCAAGACATCCACTAACCAGAAATGCATCAGTACCTGATCATGTGCATGTTGGAAGATTGGTTGTTGTCATTGATGTCAACCCTAGTCATGGGTTTTGGACTGCAATATTGATGAAGGTATTTGGACATGAAGGACAATGCACATGTAGATACAACACCCATGGATGGATAGTATACATCATGTTGTTTCCGGTGGTATGTGGCACGTCACATGTATCCTCATGGTTGAGGAGAAATGAATTTTTGAAGATGACAAAGTGAATTGAAGCAGGAAGTACATGTAGGCCCTGAAGATAATTAAAGAGCAGAATTACAAAATAATAAAGTGTCAGGTCGGCCCTAATATTAAAAGGAAGTGACATAAATGGTATAAATAAATATCATTATACATTCATTTGATACACAAGTTGAATTTCAGAGAAAAATCAGAAGTAAAGAAGGTCGGATTTCAAGGGAGGATGAAGTCTTTTGGTGATGTGTTCTAAGGTATGTTATTTTCAAGTCATCTTACCATTTTCACTATAACTTTTTTTCTAGAACGATTCAAATGGTAAAATTGCTATGATATTGAGAATACATATCAAGGTACCTGTGGTAAAATTTTCAGCTCTTGATTCGCTATAATTATGGAGATATACTCTGTGGAATATAGGGTTTTTGACCAGTCCTGAAGCTAGTCAATAAACAGGTGTTCCGGGTAAAACATTCATAACTTCTTCATAGATAATCCAAATGAAGTGGGAAATATTTCATTGGAAATAGTACGAACTGTAGTTTATTTTGTGTGAGTTTTAGAATCAGATGTTAAATATTGCATGTGGGACATTCTGTACAAGTTTGGTCTCCTGGATAAACCAGAATTGAACAAAGTCTACCATTCTCTCTATAACTTCTTTTTGGGGAGGATTGAAGGAGTGAAACTTGGAGATGTTTCAAAGAATACATTGAGTAATATTATATATAGGATCAGATTATTCCAAGAATTTCAGAATTTCAGAATTTGAAGAAGTCTCAGGAAGCATTATCAGGTTCTATGTGATGGTTGGTTGATGGTGATGATTTAATGTAAAGTTTTATTATCTCTCATATATTCTTGGGTGGAAGGAAGGGGAAAGGATGGGGAGTTAAATACTCTCTTGATATTGGAGGAGTGTATCTTCCTCTTGGAGGTTTATCCCTCCCTTTACATTTGGAAGCTATAGCTACCTTTGGAAGTCATTACTTCCCTTGAACAATAACTATTGATTATTTGTCATATATTGTGCATGGTGTATTGTGGTGTAGTGGTGTAACTCTTATACTATTGTTCATTTCTCATTGGATATAGTTGAATGGTTTAAGCATAAGTTGAAAAAGGTTTTAAATTGTACTTGATATTGATTCACCCCCCTCTCAGTATCAACAGTGCACCCTCGATCTCAGTGCCAACCCTTTTTCATGCTGGATGATATCCACCTGTCTCAGTTCCATCCCTTTTTCATGTTGATGAGATCCACTTGTCTCAGTTCCAACCCTTTTCCATGTTGGATGAGTTCCACCTGTATCAGTTCCAACACTTTTTCATGCTATATGAGAACATTCAATGCCAACCTTTTTTCATTCTAGATGAGAACACTCATTGCCGACCCTTTTTCATGTTGGATGAGTTCCACCTGTCTCAGTGCCAACCCTTTTTCATGTTGGATGAGAACAATCAGAGCCAATCCTTTTTGTCCTATATGAGTTCCACATGTCTCAGTGCCAACCATTTTTCATGATGGATGAGAACACTCAGTGCCAACCCTTTTTCATGTTGGATGAGGTCCACCTGTCTTAGTGCCAACCCTTTTTCATGCTAGATGGGAACACTCAGTTCCAGCCATTTTTCATGATGGATGAGTTCCACATGTCTCAGTGCTAGCCCTTTTTCATGCTGGATGAGAACACTCAATGCCAACCATTTTTCATGTTGGATGAGTTCCACATGTCTCAGTGCCAACAATTTTTCATGTTGTATGAGAACACTCCCTCTGAAGAGAGACCATGCCAAGCTTGTACCTGAAATACTCAAACTTCATCCTCGACAATTGTTGGGTAAACACATCTGCATCTTGATCCTTTATAGTCATGAAATTGGAGCCTCATTGATCCCTTTTGCACCATATCCCTGATATAGTAATATTTGATCTCAATATGCTTCGACATGTCATAGACCATAGGGTTCTCTAACAACTTCATGCAACTTTGTTTGTCACACCAAATCCAGGTCGCCTCCAGTTTGAGACAAAATAACCCAGACAACTTGTCACGAAGCGACAATACTATTGCACATGCTGTCAAATACTTAGCTTCCGTTGTACTGAGCGACGCACATGACTTCTTCCTAAATATGACAGAGCCTCTTACTCCTTACTGTAGTACCCAACTCCCTCTAGAACTGATCGTCTAGGTCCCTCTCGAGCACTTAATATCAAATGAATATTCAACTTGCTAACTTCATCACTTTTCCTCCAAAATAAGTCTCAACATCCTCTTCTTGTAGGTCTTACCTACAAGTCAAATTCAGTCCAAAAGTCTACAATTTTTTAAGCCACATTGCTTCATGACTTGTTTCACATGCTTCCACATACTCTGCCTCCGTCATACTGAGTGCTACACACAATTTCTTCATGCTTCTCCATGAAACCATACTGGAGCCCAGACTGAAGCAATATGTCAAAGTACTCTTCCGATATGGAATACTGTCGGCCCAATATGAATCCAAATATCCATATAACCTGAACTCATGGTCTGTCACATATATGAGACCATAATCCAATGTACCCTTAAGGTAACTCATCACATGTTTTGCTGCAACCAAATGAACCTACCTGGGCTGCTCCATATATTGACTTGGGGTGTTAAAAGAAAACATATATTTGGTCTTGTGTTCATCAAGTTCATCAACAAACCCACCATCTCCCTCTATAAAGTAACATCCACAATCTATGAAGTCGTATCCTACAACAACTTCAGATTTGATACCATAGGTGTAGCCATTGCCTTGCAATATAACATCCTGAACCTCTTCAGGATTTCTACTGTATACTTCCCTTGATTCAGAAAGATCTCATCATGTCTCTATCATACCTTGGGACCTAAAAAGTAATGCATCATCTCTATATCTTCAGAAAGTAATGAATCATCCTGAGATCTTCAGAAAGTAATATTATTCTCGTCAGAAAATTGTCGATCCTGCCATACCATGCTTTGGCTGCCTACTTTAATCCATATAAATCCTTCTTCAATTTTCACACTGAGTGTCCGACAGTTGTGACGTACTCAGTAGAGTGTTCTACGACTACAAGGACCATTATTCCTGATGAGGTTGTCATATATTCCACAAGAGGAATTGCAGTCCTTCTGGATGTTGAAAACCACACTTTGAGTCTTATGTCCTTAGAAGACTATGTCAGCGCCATTGTCCACTGGTCAAATTACCATGACCAATCCCAGGAGAATGTCAGCCCGATGCTAAAACATTAACACTTAAGAATAAATTCTAAAATTACATAAAATATCAACACTCCCTCTTAATGAGGAAGGTATTATCTCTTACACAGACTCTAACATTGTCTCCATCCACACGAGCTCATGATAATTTACTATTGGACACATGAATCTATACACCACAGGAAATCTATAGTGACTTCACAGCATGCATCCAGGGTTGGCGGGTATCTCTTTAATAGCTACAACATGTCATCATGAGACTTTCCAGTTTCCCACAGAAAACTTGAATATCTTATGCATGACATCCAGTACCCTGAGAAAAAATTGTACCTTCTCTCTTCAGCATGCATCTAGGGATGGTGAATAGATCTCCAATAGATACAACATGTCATCATGACATCCACTACCCTGCGATAACATCTGAAGCCATCACTCCCTCTGAGGAAATATAATCTTCAGAGTCATCTGCTACCTCTACATGTGTTGACCTCCTCTTCTTATTCATTACATGGATGTGCACAAATCTATGTCTAGATAGTCTTTCATCATGTTTCTTCCCGCGACTATCATTATGGATCCTTATTAGAGCTATTACCTGTGGCCTTCCCGGAACAAGAAACAAGAACAACAAAAAGATTCTCCTAGAGGAGATCAATTTATATTGTGCACAACTATATATAGCGACCCTCAAAATGATACATATTCTACTATGACCAACACACATCCATCATATATTTGATGTCATACGGCTAACCATGTTGATTTTCTAGTGTTAAATTAGACAAGCACAATTTTTCAGAAGTGGTAATTACTTCCAATGATATTACTTTAGTAAAATCTAGAACATCACTAAGTAATTAAATTTCAACTACTTAGAAAGTTCGGTCTCTTCCTTAGATCACTTCCCACGTGTGAGAGAGAGAAAAAGTATGTGTGTCTATTGTTGTATCTTTTTATAGTAATATTAAATTGATCCAAAGAGACATGTCTCTTTGTAAATTAAATTAATTTTTTTTTCTTATAAATAGTTGGAGAATACCTCCCATAACTACCTAAAGATTAATTTGGTTATAATCCATACACATAGTATTTGACTTTGTTAAATTGTTCCTCCATAATTCATGCGATTCTTTGCATAAATATAGGTAGAAGTAAATATGCAGTACATTCCTCATATTTAGGTAATTAGACATTTTTACTATAAATTATTGTCCACCATCATTCACATAATTATTTCTATAATTTAGGTAGAAATAAAAAGTAAATATGTTGTCCATAGAGATTGCAACAACCCCATAAATTTAACACTCCCAAGACTTTTTTCTTGGGCCCTCCTATGAGGGAGTCAAACCTAGTCTCGCTCTGATACTATGTTGAATTTTCATAAGAGATGGTATTATATGTGAATGAAAATCTTATTACAATGATGAGTGTTCTATATATAAAGAACATATCGTGACCATGGTGACCATCCATGAAGAGATGTGTCCCTTGGGTAATAAATATATTTATACTTTATATTATATTATACATATAATATAAATATACTTTATATTTATACTTTATACTTTATTATATATATTTATACTTTATATTATAAATATATTATTAAATTAATAATATTATAATTAATAATATTGTTTAATAATTAATAATCATATTATTAATTGTTAATCTAGTAGAATGTCTTTTTGATGTTGCCCAAACATCAACATTAGAGGGGATCAAATGTTTGACATCTTGAAGGCTTGTCATGATGAGCCTTGCGGTGGGAATTTTTCAGACAAGAGGACAACCTATAAAATCCTTCAATTGGGGTACTTTTGGCCCTCTATTTTTAGAGATTCCAAAGAGTATGTGAGGATATGTGACAGTTTCCAAAGGATGGTCCATTTTGTTGCAGTCGATGAGATGCCACTTCAGCCTCAGGTCCCTGTGGAACCATTTGAGAAGTCGGATTTAGACTTTGTAGGGCCCATTAATCCACTGTAAAAAAGTAAAAGGTATATTCTAGTTCGTACATATTATGCTACTAAATGAGTTGAAGTGAAAGATTTACCATATGCCACAAAGAAGTCAGTAGTAAATTCCTTATTTGAAGATATTTTTTTTATATTTGGTGTGTCTAGAGATATTGTTACTGACCAGGGGGGCATAATTTACCTCGAAGTTGGTTCAGTATATTGTGCATGGATACAAAATCAGACACGGGAATTACACACCATATCATCCATAGACCAATTTCCAAGTGGAATCTACAAATAAGTTTTTAGAGGGAATATTGACAAAGACAATTCAACTCCATTGAACATATTGGGAAGAAAAACTTCTAGAAGCATTGTGGGAATAAAAAACTAAATGGAAGAATGTTATTGGTCACACCCCTTATGAACTGCTATATGGTAAGCAAGTGCTTCTCCTCATTCATTTTTAGGTAAATACTTTCAAACTGCATCCAAGTTAGGACTAAATTTGTTAGAATTTCAACAACAATGAGTCTTACAATTAAATGAGCTAGATGAAATTTGCCAAGATGCACCGTAGTAAACCATTCTTGTACAAGAGCATCAAGAAAAATGGCACGACAATAGTATAAAAAAGAAGTAGTTTGAAGCCAATGACTAGGCTTTATTTTCCAATTCAAAGATCAAAAACTTCGAAGGAAATTTCACCACCCACTAGCTCAATAAAAACAAGTCTTACAATTAAATGAGCTAGATGAAATTCGCTAAGATGCACTGTAGAAAACCATTCTTGTACAAGAGAAACGATCAAAATGGCACAACAAATGTATAAAAAAGAAGCAGTTTAAAGCTAGTGACTAGGCTTTATTGTTCGATTCAAAATTCAAAAACTTCAGAGGAAAGTTCACCACCCACTGGCTCGACCCCTATGAAATCGACATGGTATTCGACAATGGCTCTGTAAAGATCAAAACTATTGATGGTTTGGGAATTTTGTTTGTGTTCAATGGCCATAGAATAAAATTATACCATAAGCCAATGTCTAGAGATGAATTTATTTCCAGTCTACTTCAAAAAATTGAGGTTGAAATTATGGGTAAGGAGGATAACTCCTCTACTCCTCCTCCATCTTGAATGTGAATGTGAAAACCATGATTCCTGACACATTTGAATACAAGATCTACTTGAAAACCAAGAAACTGGTTGGCAGAGTTCACTTTTTGTACCAATTTCCTGCAGAATTTTCAGAGATCAATTGGAATAAAGTAATCATTTTTTTAGTCATTAATGGTTGTATCAAACTTCATCTTTTCTAGCAACATCAAGTTTTTTTTCTTTTTTTTCTTTGTAGCAACATTTATCTGCAGCAAAAGAGCACTATCAAATCTAGTAATAAAAGGATCCCATGCATTTCAACAGAAAATTACAGCCATTTCCTGTAATAACATAAATAATTCTGGTAATAAAAGATAGTTTCAAATTGAAAACCGATGCAAGATATACATTGAACCAGATTACAGAGACATGATTTTTCAGCATCATTCTTTCAACATCAACAAATTCCTAGTAATGGTAGGTTGATTTGCAAGGTAATAGTTTCTTTGATACTTATTTACTTTTTAAACTAGAGTAACCTCTCAGATGCAACTTACACTCATGCCATATGCAATTTGATCCAGAGTTACCCTAAATCATTATCTTGTGAATAATATGATTTTATTAACTTCACTATCAATTTCTTAAAGTCATATCATACCACTCATTTTAGTTATATATGATGTGAAATTGAAATCATTTTGATTATGTGTTGTACATGTAATCAGATTTCATGAATTTAAACTGATTTTTTATGATTCCCATTTCTCCGTTAATAATCATGATACCACTCCCCATCCACCATATCCAACATATCCACTCATCGTCCAACATAACCAAGTGGTATGCATCATCATTATCAATGATAAGCTTTGTGTGAAATGGCATTATTATTCCAAATATATATCATTTGGTATGATAAAACCCTAACATTCGATGATCGCTTATACATTCGAATGGTCATACGAGTTGTCTCATTTCCCAACATTTTCCCTATTTCTTTGAAACTTTTGTCTATTACCTATATCCACCATTTTACCTCTGTTTGCGCAAAGATTCAAACATATCACGAAACATATTCACTAGACAGAGTGAGAGAAAAATGGCATCACCATTTGTGGTCAGATACAAGCCAGAAGGAACAATGTTGCTCAATGAATTTCCAACATGTCGATTCATTTTTCAAAGAGTAGGGTTATTGTAGCTCTTCAAAAAAATTCAGGGCCACAATGTAACAGTGACTATGTTGTTTGTTGAGACATTTAATGGAAAGACAACTAAGGTCGATGATATAAAAATGTATTTAACAAAGGATTTGTTTATCTAGGTGGATATCGGTGGCCACCCACATTTTCCAACTGGCTCAAAACAATTTTCTGGCAATTTTGGTAATTTACTATTTTTAGCAGTTTTTAACTTTCAGGGCCATTTTGAGGGCCTAAATGAAGGTTTTTTGGGATCAATATTCTCAATGATGTCTAAAGTCTCTAATTGAGCCTCCAAAATTAATCTCCTTGACGATACCTTTCCAACGAGCTATTGTGTGCCCCAAACAGAGATTGTATGCCAAAGTTACACCCCTGGGAAGCTGATACACCAAACTACCCAAAACGGGGTTCACAAAACTGTTGGCATTTCATCTTTCGGGGTTAGGGTTTTGGATTTTCTTTATGATAAATAGGACTTTGGAGCCTCATTGTAAAATCATCTTCTTGCAAATGCGAGTAGCGGACACATCTCTTCTCAGAGATAAGCTGCCACCATTCTAGTGAATCTTTCACTCTGTATTTTTACAGTCTTTTTACATTTTCGTTCATTAATAGAAAATTGTGTATTATTGTATCTCTTTGTTTATGGTTGCATCTTTGATAAATTTCTGTTATATTATTGGATATCTGATATATCTTTGTACATTGTTTTATTATATCTCCGCTCTCATTTCATACCGAAAACAATCTGGATCAGTTGTTGTTAACAATCATAGCGATGGAACAAAAAGGGGAAAAATGGTTCAAGAGCCAGAGAATGAAAGGAAAAGGATGGATTCCATTTTTGAACAAGTCTTAGCAAAAACCATACTAGACTAAGGGTGTATCAAGCACTTTTCTTGATGACCTGTGGAAGGATTTGGTCTTTTTAATTCAGAAATTCTTGACATGTGAAGACGGGTACAATTTAATTTATATTCATCACATCCATTTGCTCCAACATTTAAAGTATAAATCCAAAAGAATCAATATTCCATTTTGTTTGTTAAAAATCCTGACAAAATGGCAACAACTGTTCAGAAATACCCACCACATAAAGAGAGGTTTGTATACCATCATGCCTTAATCAATTTAATTGTGTTAGATAAGATAGAAAAACCGAATCAAACATGGGATGAATTTCTTCTAAGAAATTGTTTTCAGGAGGTTGGGTTGTCTAATGACCATTCTCAAAAAGAAGAATAAAATCAGGTAAACTCTACACCAGTTATTACATGAAATAAAGACAAGAAGAAGCAAAAATATGAGGGTTTGTAGAAGCACAAGTTACAAGAAAAATAGAAAATTAAGGAGAAGGATTCTCAGACCATTCAGAAACCTATAGAAAAGGTAGATAAAACCAAACAAAATTTGATTAAGAAGGAGACACAATACTCTGAGGAAATTTTGACTGAGAAACTAAAAAATAAGGGTAAGCATAAAGTTATAGAAGTAGATTATGATTCCTCTGGTGAAGAAACTCCACCAAAAACAATAAAAAAGAGAAATAGATCAAGATATAAGCATTTGTTTCCTACGAAAAAGCGGATAACCAAGGGAATGGACAAAGGGAAAAAGAGGAAAATTTATTGAAGTTAACATAGGAGCAACAAAAGACGGAAATTTATTGAAGGAAAGAAAGGATCAACAAAAAGAGGAAATTTTACCTAATTTAACCAAAAAGTCAAGAACAAGGAAATCAATGAGAGCTAAGGAGGACACAATTAAATCACAAGAGGATGAAATATAATAAATGTTTATGCAACACACATTTTGTAAAAAATACCCTTATTTGAAGAAATTCCCAATGAGAATGAAGAAATGCAAATTACTCATACAGAGGCCATTGTTTATGAAATTTATGCCAAATTAAAGAAGAAGAAAAATAAAATAATCAAACTCAAAAAGACCATATAGGAGTTGGAAACTATGGACAAGGTGGTCAAAAAGAGAACGAGAAGGTCAAAGAGCAGAGTGTCCATCTGAGAGAAAAATATGGTGAACTTAAAAATAAATATAGGACTCTCAAACAAGTTGCAGGAAAATGGTATGCTCATAGTAGCAAGATTGTACAACATAACAAAAGATTATTTGATAAGTTAAAGAAACTCAGAAGCCGAAATGGGGGATCTTCTACAACCATTGTTTCAAAGCCACATGACAACTAAAGAATTAAAGGAATACATTTTTAAAATTTTGAATCAATAGTTACCCTAAGATAAAGTGCATGAGGACATGCCATATCCTTTGTCTAGGGAGATTTTGGGTGCTAGTTTGATCCTTTTTACGAGGCCCATTCACTTCTAGTTTTGACATCAAAATCTCCATTTTTTCCTATTTTTACCTAATCAATGGAATAATGAGAATTGCACAGGTAATAAGATGAAATTTTGAGATTAACTCTCAAATTTACTTGTAAATGGTATTAAGAGATAATTTTGTAGCAAAATCACCTACATTTTAGTAATTACAAGAATTAACCATGTTTTACCAATTATTACAAGAATTGGAAATCGACATACTTCTTCTCACTTAGAGGGGAAAATTCCACCTGGAGGAACTTCATCAACATCAGGAGATGCTGATTTATCTATTCCACCATCCACATAGTAGTCGGTACTCGTTGGTCAACACATGGTCAAAATCAACAGGCAATTACGAGAAATGCACAGAGTTAGTTGTAAATATGCCATTCTACTCATAGAATCAGGGACATGATGCTAGGAGCGAGGTGTACGATTCAACAAAGCAAAAGATCAAGGATTCAATCTAGATAATCGTAGAGAATTTATGATCAATGCTAGATTGAATTTGTATGCTATTTTTCTGAAGTTAGTTTTGTAAAACGGGTGCATCTGAAAAACACTCAAATTCATAAAGACATGTATAAATATTAGAGAAACAATGGATATCAAGTTAGTGAGAATATTATGATTATGAACCAGAGATTTTGTAACTTCTAAATTGTAATGAAGCGTTAATATAATCCAACTTTTCCTTTAATTTATGAGTGAGATATTCCACACAGTCTGAGTTTTTCGTAAACAACATATTCCAGGAGGCCCCCCTGGTCTATGTTGTATTTATGTAAGTTGTTTTAGAAGTTTCTTTTAATACTTGCATTCATTTTTTGTAGAGTTACATGTCATTTTTCAATTTCCTATAGATTAAGAATTCATTTTAATTAGTTTGCAGACAATGTTACTTTTACTATGGTGATTCAGGAGTGTTCCATATATTGATGCTAAATAGAATAACTTGATTGATTGATCTTCCATCTACCATGCCATACAAACAATCATCATGCAAATATACTCAGATTTTGTACTGTGTCTGTCATTCCTTTCTTTCTTTCTTATCAACACTTTTCCTTATTGCATTGATAGGACAATTTGCCTTTCATTCATCCTTTTAACTCACACTTAGAAACACCCTTGTTCATATTGAAGCTTGGTTGACTAAAACATAGTGCATTTGCAAGTAGACACACTTTGACAGTGAATTATTTACTTGTAATTTGATTCCCTACCATTGACAATTGAGTCTGAGTGATCATGGCCAAAAGAACCAATTTCTATTTGTGAGTCTGACACTTTACTGCTTTGATGTTAGTAGGAGTGCTTAGGAAATTTCAAGACTATTTCTGCAGATATTGTGCGTGTGTCTCATAATTTTACCTACATGGATTGGTAGAAAATGTTGAGGAATCTAGACCATTAGATCAACCCAACAAGGTTCACTGTTGGATGCATGGAAATTAAGGTTTAGTTGCAACATAAAATAGGATTTGCATGAGTTTTTTCATGGACTAGTCATATGAAGAACCACAAGATTGAGAGAAATGAGGGAGAGAAACCCTAGTGTACAATACACATGAATCAATTAGAGAAGAAATCGATTAGAGAATCAACTAGAGAGGTTGACAAGAAGGAAGATTGATAGGAAAGAGTTAGAAGGAATTTTTTGCACGTGATGAAGGAAGAAAATTCCAAGGGAAATCATGGATTTAACCTATGCTATGATACCACTGTCAGGACAGGCTCATAGAAAATGTAACTCCACATATGTGTTTTGCATTAACATGATAGGTGAATAAATAAAACGAAAATTAATGATGGTCTTCCATAATAGATGATTCTTCTTATCACCTACAAATTTTCATATTTACACAAATATTACTACAACGCAATCCCAAGGATTACAAGTCCAACCAAAAGAAAGTAGAGGAGAGGTTAGTCTGTGTTAGTCCTTTAAATAATTTGGTTTCCCATGGATTTAGAATATGATCTTTCTTTGGCAAAGGATGTTACATTTGTTGTGAAGGAACTTTCTTTATATGAGTTGAGTCTATGATGTTCCTTAGAAGAACATTTGTTGGGGTTGAAATAACGTGATCATGTAAACCTTCTAAGGGTATGTATGTAGATTACATACTTATTTTTCTATGGTGTAGGTTATAATATGCTATGTAGTCACAATGATGCCAATTAATTTTGCATGTTTTTATTTTTTAGTGCCATTATCCTTTGCTCATGCATGGTTTTGTGAACCATGAATTCCCCTAGGACCTGTGGTGTGCCATATCCAAATTATCTACATTTTTACATTGGATTGCATCAAAGGAGATTCACAAGGTTGGCATTCCATGATGACATCGAGAGAGAGATAATATTGTTTGTATGTTTGAGAAGGAACTGCCCATGAGTTTTATGGATTTGCAAATCCATATTTTAATTCACCTAGATAAGAGGTTGAATTATCCGAGGTCGTCTCACGTTTTTGGATGTTATTATTAGAGTTCATATGAAAAATATGAATGGGTTTGTTCCATAAAGGGAAAAAACCGAGGGGTCTACGGTGAAGGGGTACATAGTATACAAGTCATTCTATTATGCTAGTGAGTACATAAAGAAAATCAATAACACACTAGGCATAGTGGTTTGGGATGACCATTGAGATAAGGACAAAAGGGAAGGGGAGCTACTGCAAACAAATAGAAAAAGAGTGCATGATAAAGAGTAAGTCATTTATCTTTTTCAAACATCTACAAAATAACTATTTACACTGAGCTTGATAATATATATTTGATCTCATACTATTGGTTTTGCTTTCATGAATACATAAGTGACTTCAAAAATAGACGTCATTAATAAATTTGTTATTTATAATGCAGAGGTAGAAAAACCATGGGTCGCATTATATGAAGAGAAGAGAAGGAAATGGGACAGTGATAGGAAAAAATTAAAATGGTTGAATGATAAAATCATGCCTTATCTTAATAATTTAAAGTAAAATATTCCAGTGATTTGTTCCAACAATTGGGTGGTTGACCATATCGAAGAGAAATATGTTGCGTCTGATCATTATCCATGTGATGAAGAGGATGCACTAACATAGGGACTGAGAGCACTAACTTTATAATAATCTCTCTACATGCATTATTCACTTTATAATGCGCGTTGAATTATAACATGTATTGTGTTTTATTAATTCCCATGTTATTAGACATATGACATCGTTCTTTTGTTCACATTTTTACAGGTGCATTTGTTCCATATGGACATGATTTTCGCATTGAGGATGTTGATGAGATATGTGTCACGATGGATTGTGGAGTGTAGGCTAAGTTTTACCAATCTAGTCATGTTAGCCACCATTATCATAACTTAATAGAGGGTAAGTTAGGTTACCTAGGAAAAATACAAGACATCATGCAAGTGGACTTCTCATATTTCCAATGTGTTATTTTCAGGTGCAAGTGGTGGGATACATTCAACCAAAGTAACGTAAAGGAAAATCATGATAGTGGGATAATATGTATCAACTCTAAAATATGTGGTTTGAAAATAAGGAGCCTTATGTTTTTCCAAAACATTGCAATCAAGTGTTGTGTTCCTTGAATGTGTTGGATAGGGATCGGAGGTTCATACTAAGACATGATCCCAGATGAAAACATATTTTTGATAACAAAAATGTTATAATTCCAAGAAAGGAAGATAATTAGGATGATGGAAACGAAGAGTGATATCTACATGTTTTATTTCAACACTTTTATTGTGGATGTGTCATTTTATTATGGTTATCTATAATTTGCCAATTATGTTTTTTTCTTCATTTTATGATGTTGGATATAAAAACTTAACAACCATTTACAACCATCATGTTAAAAAACAATTAATTTTTTTTGGAACTTCAAGCTCTTTAATGAACTATGATTAATATTTTTTTATGACTATTTGTCCCTAACATGTTATTTTCTATATTATCATGTAAAAATGTTATGTCCATTTAGCAAAGGAACTATATTTCTAATTCATTACTAAATAAATAAGTAAAAATTACATTTTTAAGATATGCAACCAAATGTCATCACTGAAATTTTTAGGGGCTAAATTTCGGCCATGGGCTAATTTTCCATGCTTTTTCCAGAAAAAACGATTTGTCAATTTCCATTTTTTCTAAAAGTGATTCACCCAAATTTTATAGAATAAAATTGCTTTACCTTAAAAATATCCCAAATTTTATAGAAACTATATAAAATCCTTGTAAATTTGAATATTTTTACAAAAATATCGTAAATTTTTTTATGGTTTTCACATTAATAACTAGTAAGATTTTCCAAGGTTGAACTATATTTTGAGATAAATTTTCATCCTGAAAATTATCCCTACATCTCATCTTCTCATCTCCTCAAGTATGTTTTTATATACTCCAACAAATATGAATTACAAGTTATTTACATTAGTCTTTGTCTAAGATTGTTGTTTAGTGGAATACCATGTAAAAAAGTTATATGCATTGAAAAAAATTCTAGTTTTTCATTTATTATTAAAGAGATAAATTTTAAATTTTAATATAAAAATTTCTTAATTAATAATATCATTTTCTCTTTATGCAATTACATCACTAATTTTAAACCACATTATCAGGTGAATGCACAAGTGCATCATCTAAGAGATAAGGCCTATTTGCATTTTCTTCAAATAGTACCTACGAATAAGAAATATTAGGGAGGCATATGGAGTTGAGTTTCGTGAATTCCCACTTTTCTTTTATTAAAACATATTTGAAAGAGTAATTCATTAGGAATGCTAAAAGATTGTAAGTTGTAACAATCAAATAGTACAATTGCGTCATCTAAGAAATTGTACATGAAAAAGGAGAATTCACAAAAACCAATTGTACATTTTTAGTGAAAAGGGAGAATTCATAAAAATGGATCATGATTATGGGAGAATCTAAACAATTGTACATTCCAATTGTGAATTACACAATTGTGTGAAAAATCGCATTGTCTTGTGAATGTTTCTTAGTGAAAAGGGAGAATTCACAAAACCGGATCATGATTATGGCTATTGTGTATCTTTTCCAACTTCAATTGTTCATCTTTCAAAACTGATCATATGAAATGGTACTTGAGATGTATATGTTTATTCCTAGAATGGAAGGTTGAGTTATTTGCAAGATGAATGGCACTCTGATTGTCATTGTAAAACCTTATATTCTCCTTCTTCTTTCCCAATTCCTCCATAAACCTCTATAACCAAATCATCTCTTTACTAGCCTATGTAGTATTAACGTACTTTGTTTCCATTATTGAAAGTGCAATAAACTTTTTCAATTTTGAAATACAACTTATTTTTATTCCACCTACAGTAAAAAGATACCTTGTGGTGCTCCTACTACATATATCACCTGCCATATCTAAATCAAAATATCCCTATAGAATAGTGTTTGAACCTCCAAAAAATAATTCATGAGTAGTAGTACCTCTCAAATACCTGAGTATCCACTTTACTACCTTCCAATTCTCTTTACCTAGATTTTTCATATACCTGCTCACAACTCCCATTGCATGTGCAATATCCAGCCCTGTGCACACCATTGCATACATCAAGCTGCCAATTTACAATAAGTATGGAATCTTAGACATGTAGTCTATTTTCTCTTGTGTCTTGGGACACATCTCCTTAGTCAGTTTGAAATGGCTAGCCAAGGGTGTACTAACTAGTTTTTCATCCTGCATTTTAAATATTTCCAACATCTTCTCTATTTACTCACCTTGAGACCATGTTAATTTATGATTTTTCCTATCTATTTTTATTCTCATACCAAGGATTTGATTTGTAGCACCCAAATCCTTCATCGCAAATGAATTAGATAATTTAGTCAAAATGGATTATATAGCCTGAAGTTGATACTCCATTTTCCTTATCAAGGACATGATAAGGAACATGGAGTATCAACTTCAATATCAAGGGTATGTCGACCCAAGGATGTGCATGCAACAAATTCAATATCATAGGTACACCATAGACGATCATGGTGTGCATGTGGATCTAGGCAAGATCCAATTCACCCACCACTAGTCAGCCTCAAAGGCACTAACAAGTATTTTCATCTTCTTATACCTTGCCAACTTTTACCGTAGGTTGATGTTGTGCTTTCTCATATTGCTTGGCCTGAAATCCAAGTGACCGGTGTTGGAGCTAAGAAATAGTTTGATTGGGCTAAAAAAACAACAAAAACATTCAAGGAGCTAAAAAATCACATTTGAATAGTGGCAATCCTCATTCTCCTAAATATGCAATAATCATTCAAAATTGAAACAGGTTCCTCGAATTATGTTGTCAATTGTAACATCCCGCTCTGGCGCACTTACAAAACTTATTCTTTGAGGACACTTGCTCGCAAGTGATTTGGACTTTTTTGATAGTAATACATTTATGCTTGATTATGGTGTGTTCTGATAGACGACATGATGTTTTACTACTTGATGTAGACAGGTGCTATTGAATCAGTTTATTTGAGTGTGCAGGGTTTTTGACCTGGAGGATGCAGAGGCATCGACGGAACCCTTGGACTCCGGATTGAGTCAGGGAGTGTGCTAATTGAGTTGTTTTATTTACCATGATATTTATTGATTGATGATATGTTGTTGACATGTGCTGACATGATGGTTGATGATGCAGGCTGACGATAGCTTGCCGACCAGACTCACATATGGAGTAAAGGGGCCACACACGAGTTCCAGAGAGGTTGAGGGAGAGGTGTGGACAACAGCCCTGCCACAGCCTACTAGCACTCCCTTCGTGGCTCGAACTGTAGGTTAATGATTACCTAGTTCGAGAGGATCCACGATGCCGTGAGGGCAGACTGCGACAGTCACTCACGATGATTCTAAGGGGCGCGCAATAAGGTGGGGGCCTTATTCCTTAGAGCCCTTAGTCTTCCACA
>ML784478.1:398965-417609 GCA_009831015.1 Picea engelmannii
AGGTTGTATTTAATATTAAATATTAAATGTTGTAATTAAGATTAAATGTTGCAATTAGAGAATGCCAGTTTTGTATATTTAAAGATAGAGTCATTGATATATTGTTCTTAATCATGTGAGAGTAAGGATCCTGCAACATAAACAAAAAGGAGATATGCAGATTAGAAAATGTATCCTTGTAATGTGGTGGGTTACTAAATTGCAAGGTTATTGAATTATTATGTCATGGCATCAGTACCTTGCTGAAGTCTCTTGACATTACAATATGTGCAGAATAAATTTCAATATAATGTATCGATAATTATGTAAGGGCAGGTTGAGTTCATTCTAAAATAAAACGAAAGGTTAGTTCTTGTAAAATAAAATAAATGGTTAGTGTTGATATCCTAAAATGTAATAACATTTCCATTTTACTAAAAAGATAAGGAATCTTAGTGTGACAACTTATAAAATGAAGGGTGCCCTGAACTAAGTACCTTAACCTTTAAGATTTAGTAAATGAGGAAAGTTGTTCTTTTAAATAATGTTGAACCTGGGGTATTTTGTTGTTGGAGTCCTTCATGTCGCACGCTTTCCATAAAGGGCGTAGTCGCTCTTCTTGCTTATGTTGTACTTGATAGTAATCAGTCGGTTGCTTGGTTTGCTAGTTTCTGCCTGAGCAGTCGGCCAGGAGCCTGTCTAATCTTCTTTCGAGAAGACATAAGACTAAAAGCCCTGCTTTTCTGTGCAGAAATAGTAAACTCTACTGTTGGACTCTTCCATCTGTGACTGTACCGTACTTAACACCTGGTGTCATTTTCTGCTTACAGCTGCTAGTTATACGCCTTATGCCTAGGGGCGTTCATTGCTTGTTGTCATTGTGATATGTCGGTGTCGTCTTGTTGTGTTCGTCTTGCTTACGTCTTGTTCTAGGTCGGGTTACTAGTTTCTGCCTGAGCAGTCGGCCAGGAGCCTGTCTAATCTTCTTTCGAGAAGACATAAGACTAAACGCCTTGCTTTCGTGTGCAGAAATAGTAACCCTAACACCATGGATTCTTCCCTCTGTGTTCTTACTGTGCACCCCAGTATGTCTTAATGTTTGTGTTGTGTACCTTATGCCTATGATCATATATTGTTGCAGTTACTCGTTGTGTGCCTTCAGTCTTCTTGTGATAACATCGTGGTTGCGTCTTGTTGGTTGTCAAGTGGCGACGTAGAGTCAAGGGTGCTTGTTACTTCTACACGCACGCACACACATTAAACAAAAAAAAAATTGCACATGTTATTAGAGTGGTTGTCGTAATGATGAGGTTCGTTACATCAATGTATTCCTCACACAACATGGACATCTAGTGGACTATCACAACGAAATAGTATTTGACACAATTCACATATACCCCACTTATGACAAGTATCTTTACTCCATTGTATGGACCTATCACCAATGGAAGCATTATATTTTGGAAATGAAACAATCATCCATATGACCATAGGCCTCTACAATTATGTAGAGATGTGGCAAGTTGCGGAATGATCATCATCATACATGGCCCATGTACTATAAAATTATTCTAGTCGAACATCAAGTATAGAAACATAAGCACCAATCAAGTCACATAATAGCTCAGTTGACATTCATTTATGGCATTGACCATGGTCCTCGGTGTTGATGTTTTGGTAGCTACGGGAGGTATTAACCTCCACATGTAACCTTTGACTTAGAATAGAATATTCCATAAGCAAGTGAACCATTAAACATATGTGTGGAAACCCTAGAAGACAAGTCGTCTAGCAGAATAAATAATATTAGAATATTATATTCCAGAAATACAAGTCAACTCCACAAGAAAAATATAAACATAAAATATAATTACCAGAAAGTCAGGTCGGCCTAGCCAGAAAAGTCATTGGACAACTTAATATAAATAGAGGGCGTTTTATCTCATTTGGATACCCAGTTAGTGCGCAAGTCTTGTGGAGAGATGCAATTACAGCTGCAACTATAGCTGGAAGGAGGAATAAGGGTGTATGGTCATCTCTTGGTCTTGGTCTCTCTCTAGCACTATCAAATGATATTTTTGGTGATTCTCTTGGTGACATTCTTGGTGATACTCTTGGTTATATTCTTGCTAAGTATGGCACAAGTTTGAGAGAGTAGTGCAGCTGCAGTTTTTGCAGTTGTGTATGGTACTTGTTCTATGGATATGGACACTATCTCTCTTGTGCGCTACCCTTGGAGAAGGAGCAATCTACTTGTATTAAGTTGTTGTTGCAGTTAGCAGCTAGGGTTTGTCTATTGGTTTTGGAGTAGGCTTGCCAGAATTATTCTAAGTAAAGGTTAGGGTGCTCGGGGGTGGCCTTGTGCCTATGGTTGGGTGACAATGATGTGACATTGTCTATGGTTAAATGAGCATACCAAATTTTTAACACTCGATTCATAGGGAAACGAGACTTCAAAGTGGCCACAAATATATGAAAATGATCTTCAAATCACCTCTACATACCAAACATTGGTTGTGGGTAAAAGAGTTTGATACTTTCACCTCTAGTTTGGAATTTTGTGTCATATTTATGGCCCTCGAGTGAGCATGAGAAGATGGTTTGGGAGGCAGACTATATTTGGGTGGAAATGCATTTCAATGTGGAGTCTTAGTGCCATTGGTGAAAAATTTATTCTATTGATTGAAGCTCCAACAAGATGACAACAAATATAGAATATTGTGCATTGCATGCCCCATGGAACATTGCTAAACCTTCAATCAAGAAGCAATGATCGTTCATTCCTTTACCAACACTAGATAATCCTGAGGATTCAATTTCCATGTATTTTATGTCAAGCATTCCCTCAACCAAACATGTTGATGATTGTGTTTTTGTGATTGTTGATAAATTTTATAAGATCATAACTTTGGCACCTTTAAAGAAGAGTGTCACATAAGAATCCATTACTAATCTCTTGGTTTATCATGTTTAGGTTCATTTTGGATTGTCAAAAAATATTGCTTAACAGGTTTTGTAGTATATTTTGGCCCAACATTTGGTCCATAATGGACAACAAACTAACCAAATCAACTTCATTCCATCCCTAAACCAATGGATAGAGAGAGATATTCAATAGGATGATTGTACATATCATCAAAATGTATATATACAAGAATCCACATACATGGGTTTCAATCCTTCCTTATCTTCAACATGTTAATGACAACATGACTCTTCATAGTTCTATTGGCCATGACCATTTTTAGGCATTCTTAGGGTTCCAATAATTGGCCCCAAATGATGTATCTCTACACATTGCATTAACACAAGAAGGGTCAACCAATACTCATAATGTGGTTGACAAAGAAACAAATTAATTGAACGGATATACCACATCCAACAATAATCTAATGATAGTATATATAAAGCCAACACCAGGAAAAAGTAGTGACACAATTAACATTAGACTCCACAAAGGTTCTATATTGGTGACAAGTTATGGTTGCATTTGCAGAAAGAGAGACTCGTAAGACCCCACGAGAAGCTCATAACACTTTGATATGTGCCTTACACCATCACCACTATGGCATTTCCACCCAACACTCCTAGCCATAGGAAAAGTAGCCATGATTCAAGGATTTCAAATTTCATCCCTAAGAAGTCATATACACATAATACCAACTAAGTAAACCTCCCAAAGAGGGACATAATTAAATAAAATGAATGCATAATTGTGACAATTAAAATGAAGGGGAAATAAACAAGCATGTATTAACAAAAATTCATGGCAATCACATGTCCAAGGCCAAATTTAAACATAAGCACACACATCATGAAAGTTACATCATTTTCATTAATAAAAAATAGCATTAAGTTCCATATTCATAAACAACAGTAGAGCACTTAGCTTTTAATAGAAGTTGGTCCAAGAAACTAGTTACATGAGCGAAATTTTCCACCTAATCATATGTATCCAGTGCATATACCACCCCTAACCTATGCTATGAGGCTACTTGGGGGATGAAACCAACCTATAGGCTTCTATATCTCTCAACCCAACCCATTTTCTCTCATTCTTAATCAATCTCCTGATTATAGAGCACTCCAAGCATCTCATCTAGCCATTAAACAACCATGACACTCTCTTCCATTGCACCACACAAAACAAGGAATATCTTCATTTATCTTATCAATAGTTCCTCAAGGATATTCTTCTCTCCATTTCTTGTTAGTGTGGGTAGAAAGCGCCTAATTTGTTGTATTCTTTTTGGTAATTTCTTGCAAGAAAAATACTTGTCTCTCAAGCATCCAAGAGTAGAAAACACATAGTAGGTGATGGTTTTCTAAATTCCCTAACCTCTATGCTCACCTACACCCATCTATCTTTCTCCCTTGAAGGCCTACAATTTCCTCTTTGCAACACATATTTTTGGTCAATTTCCAAATTAGGTAATGGTAGCAATGGAGAAAACAACATGAGCTAATGTAGAGCATGAACGTGAGAATGATTGAATGAATGGAATGAATGGAAATGAGAGAATTGAGGGTAATGATGGCTAACATTACCTTTTTCTAGAGGAATGTAGGACTCTTATACTTCCCATGATGATTTTACTTAGCCCATGATTCCATAACTACATGAGAAGACTTATCCATCGTCATCTTACATGCATATATGATCCAGGTGGATATTGGTGGCCACCCACCTATTCCAACTGGCTCCTCTTGTTTGTTTTTTTTCAGCACGTTCTTCTATACTTATTTGTAATTGTGGGTTCTACACTTCTGGGGTTGTGTGAAGCCCCACACATCCTCCAGGTGGATACTAGTGGCCTCTCTCCTAATCCAAATGACTTATTTTGTATGTTTTCATATCACCACATCTTGTTGTACTTCCAGGGCCGTTTTGGGGCCCTAAACGTAGTTTTTCTGGCTCGCCATAGTCAAAATGTAGAAGGAGTCAAAGTTTGATGACATAATGTGTATTTCTATGAAAGACCTTTCCAACGAGATATCATGCACCTAAAATGGAGGTCGTATGAAAATTTATGACCCTGGGAAGTTGAGGTGCCAACTTACACCAACTTACCCATAGGGGCCCACGTGACTTTTGACATTTCACCTTCTAGGGTTAGATTTTTGGATGTCTAGGGTTTTAGAATTCATGAGTAATATAAAAAAGGCCTCTGGAGCCTCATTGTATTCCATTATTCTCAATGGGTGCGCGTATTATCCACATCTCTTCTCAGAGATAGCTACCACCATTCGAGCAAGTGTTTTCAGTTCTACAGTTTTAACCTATTTCATTATTCAATAGAAGATATTGTTCCATGGATATCTTTGTTATTCTTCATATCTCTGTGTTTATTGTATTCATTATGTTAATTAGTTCATTCCTCTCCTAAATCCGAATCAGTGGTATCAGAGTGGTCTGCTCTTAATTTATTTTTCTTCGTGCATGTCCCCGACAAGATATGGGTACAAGAAGTTGGGACTCGAACCAATCAAGCCATTGCAATATCGTCTGCGTTGAGCCCAACAACAAACCATGAGGGAAGAAAATAAATATGATGGAGTAGTAGATCTTGTTAAAATGTTGCTTGAGGAATCCCTCACGCAACAAAGGAATGAAATGATGGAAAACTTCACGCAGATCCTTTGACGACTTCCCATAGGAGAAGCATCTTCATCAAGCGGCCATGCAACTCCCTTCAAGGTACAGGTAAATTTTGATATTTCATTATTTGAAGGACTGATAGATGTGAATGCTATAGATAAATGGTTGAATCTAATCGAAGGGCATTTTTCGATCCACAATTTTTTCGATAGGGAAAAGATCACTTTTTCACTCCTCAAGGTCGTTCCCCATGTTAAAGACTGGTGGGATACTTACTCTGAGAAAAGGCCGGCAGAGGAATATGCAATTTTTGTGGTGGCCCCTACATGGGATTCCTTCCAAGACGCCATCAAAGAATAGTACTACCATGTTGGAATCTACAAGGACCAATACATCAGATGGACCACCCTACGTTAAGAAAGGGACCAGACAGTACAAGATTTCACCAATATTTTCCATACCTTGTGCACCAAATTGGGTATCAAAGAATCTGAGCATCATCTAGTGCTCAAATAATGCGATTTTTTTCATAGATACAGTCAAATAGAAATGGAGTTTCTGGACATCGCCTCATTGGGCACGGCTTATAGATACGCGATCAAGATTGAGTAGAAATTTATGAAGAAAAGGTGAGAGTTTGGATCTACAAACCCCTCAAAGTTGAAGCAGGAAAAAGGCATCCCCAACCCACATAGTAAGGGATCAAGTTGATATGGATGCCCTCGGGAAAACCAGTCCAAGACACAACACGAGAAGGGAAATGAGAAGACGAAGAAGGACACAGGGAAATGGTGTGAGTACCATAAAATCCATTGGCACAACACCGAATAATGTCGCTCCAAGCAGTCACTCATGGCTGAACTGAAGGCTTCTGAGTCAGAGGTCGATTATGATTCAAAATCAAATCCTGAAGGAGGTAAGCAGATTATCGATGTTGAAGCCAATGCCACTATTGCTACCACCGAAGTCCGACCAAGAAAACGGGAAGAACTAGAGGAAGGAGAACGCCTATTTCACTCGCGTATGTGGGTAAAGGGGGCTCCACTTCATTTCATTTTTGATAGCGGGAGTCAGAAGAAATTGATTTCATAAGAAGTCATCAAGTGGATGGACCTTCCAATGACACTGCACCCACATCCCTACACCATCGGCTGGCTTCTCCAAGGAAGAGATCTCTATGTCAACCAACAATGTCGTCTGCCCTACGACATCAAGCCTTTCAAATATGAGGTATTGTGTGATATTTCTCTGCTTGAATTTTGTGATATTCTTTTAGGACAACCATATTTGTGGAAGCCTCATGTTGTGTATGAGTCTAGACCCCACAATGTTCTTATTACTTTGGATAGACAATTGTATAGGATACCATAGGTAGCATCGCTTACTTCTATTTCTTTAATCTCTGCTCAGAAATGTAGTAAGGTCATCTCACATACCGAGAATTTCATCTTCTTTGTGATTCGTGCTCACAGTAAGCAGAAGGTCGCCGCCACATATGTGGCCTCTACACAAAGACTCTATTTGCAGTAGAAGCAAGTGGATAGGATCGTGGAAGAATACAAAGACATATTCTCCTCACCTATAGGGGTACTGACACACTGCCAAGTCAAGCATCCAATTGATTTGATCCCCGGTGCACCTCTACCTAATGGACCAGTTTATCATCGCTCGCCGATGGAAAATGATGAAATCAAGCGATAGATCCAATATTTTCTTCAAAATGGGCACATCAAACCCATATCCTCCCCTTGCAGAAGCTCAATTGTACTAGTGCAGAATGTTAGCACTCTGTAATTTGCCTAAGGCTGCTGAGGCAATCACAGAGGTAACCTCAAACCGCTTCGAGTCTTGGATCTAGCCCTCCAAGACTCAGAGAGGGATCTCTCTATAAGATTTATCTTTGTTTGTAATAGGATTGATGTTAGGCTAGCTATAAAAGCATGGGGTTTTGGTTTTGGTTTTTAAATGGTCAGTTTGGGACAACAAGGAGGGCCATTGGGCAAATGGGGTCTGCGTTTTAAACAAGATGATTTAATCCCAGATATGGACAAAGCTCTTTCACAGGGCAAGGTAGCGGAAATATTGGATCGAATTAAGTGTTGGTGGCGTTGGTTTGAGGAAGGGATAGGTGAGGAAAAAGACAGGCAAAGGAGCATCTAAGAATTCCTAAACTAGGCTTTTAGAATATCAACATAAAGATTATCAAAAGCTGAGAAACATAGTATTTGCTGATAAATTCTGCTTCTACAACTCTCCTTCTGATAATAAGAACTGAAAACAAATTGTGAAGAAGACATGAAATACATTAACAAAGAAGAAACTCCACCAATATCACCACACAAGAATCCTGTAAAAGAAACAGGCCCATCACTGGTAGATCATTAAAAATAACAGAGAAATTCTCTGGCTAAAACACAACCCTCAGCTCCAGCAAATAAGATTACAAACTCAGGTCTAAACCTCTCACACAGGTTCAGCCCATCAGAAAAACATTTACTGCTGAAAACACACTCACACAGGTCGAACCTCTCCTACTCTGCCCAGTCGAACCCCTATTCTATCTTTTACAAGTGTATTTATAATGAAAAATCCCCCCAGCCTTGCAAAGATGCGGGCTCTACCCCTGTTTTCTAAAAATAGAAAACAGTTACACCACTAGACACATGTCGATTTTTCTTCAAACAAATCGAACTGCAAGTTAAACAGGAAAATTACAATTGATAACTATTTCTTCGACATCTGGCGTATTGGAGGATATTTAAAAATTGGCTGGCAAATAGACTGTGACAGTACTAAACACCAATGAAGGAAGCAATCGTGAATGCTGGAGGTTGTTTGGAGATTGGCTGAAGGTTGTTAGATCTTCTATAGTCTTTGCCATGTGTTCCCTGAAGATGAACTTCCTGTTTGCCACTTGGTTCAATCTATGCCTGAGAACAGGGATACTTTGCCACCTCATTTCTTTGCCGCCCTGCCACCTCTGTCTAACTACTCCTTGATATGTGGACATCAATTTGAAGTCCGGTTCCCTGCCAAAGAATTGATAGTTGCTTCGACTTTTCATTTGGATGAGCTGAGTTCATACGATCCCAATTATCAGGCTCAGAACCTGAACTGTTTCTTTTATCAATCACTAGCTGGAGCAGAGCTGATAAAAAAAATAATGCAACATAACACATGAGCATCCCCAAAATCATCCTTCTTATCTCTATCATAGCAACTCCATATCCTATAGATTTTGCATCACATTGCCAGAATGTACCAGAAAGGTCTGTATAATATAAGCAAAGCTCATTCTCATCCTGCCCTGCAAATAGAAGAGATACTCCAAACGGTCATGACATAAAATCTTCATCACCCCCTCCAAATCGAAGTGTAAGATCACACAAAGTTTGCATTGTGGACTCAGTGCTCATAGGCTCTCGGAAATGCCCAATCCTTCCTTGCAATCAGGGCAGAAATACTCAACATCCTTAAGATCCTTAAGATGCTTGTAGTTAATTTTAGCACATTCAACATGAATCCAGATCTGGCATCTGTCACATTGAACCCAACTGCCTTTATCTGTAGGGTGCATGTCATGACATACAACAACTCCGAGGACTTTTGTTTCACTTCCATCTTACAACAGTCACTGAAGACGTTTTATCAACATTGAATCCTTGAGGCCAGCGAGAAGATTTTCAAAGTGTGCGCACTTGCTCTTCAAATAGAACTTGTACAATCACACAAGTGACTTTGTTGCTTGCTTATAAAGCTCTTTCTTTGTCACTTTCCTCCACCAAAACATAATCACCTCGTTCTATCCAGAGACCTTTGCGAAATTTGGCTGGAAATAGAGCCAAGGTTTTAAAACCCGTATCATCCATCACCTCTATGAGATTTGATCCTCGTTAACCATGGGAATATCCCTACCACAAGTCCGCCGATGTTGATGCCAACAGCAACGAACATCATCACAAAGTTCATTGCGAGCAACCCTTCTCATACAGTCTGAAGCTAAAGGTTCTCGATTCATCGCCCTCTTTATCAGGTCTCCACAAATTTGACACTTCCAATGATGGACTCTATAATTGTTAACCTCGTCAATAAGGTTGTGATAAATAACAATGGCATAACCGTTGGCAGGCCTCTGATGATCAGGAGCTATGCTGGTGTTTATTTCCTTCATCACCTTTTGAAAGAAAGGGCCATGATCATCGTGGTCCCTATTCCCGTTGGTAAGCCACAAGTACGCATGGATCATTTCATGCAGTAAAGTGTTCTGGAAATCAGTACTTGAACGGAACTTAAAAAATGGTTCCGAAAGGCGTATAGCACAACCACCTATTTTCATATAATGGCAAACGCCTGCACACAAAGTCATGCGCTTGGAACTCCAATCGATTGTGCATGCGCCTTCTATGCACGCGTGCTTCTCTGCGTGACACCTTTACACTGGTTTCAAACACCTGGCAGAGGGTTTTAAACGCTGCGTTTTATATTTTTTGATTCTCTGTGGACAATATCCCACATTCATGAGAAGAACTTAGCTTTTGGCGTTTAAATAAGTCGACAGTCCCATGTTGTGTCAATGAAATGAGCCAGAGGGTTGGGCTTTGGGGTTTGGTGTTGGCGTTGCGCGCGCTTGTGTGTTGAATGCTTTGAGATTGGCCATCGGCCAATATAAAATTTTGGAAAATAATTCTTTAACTTTTGCATAAAACTCTACATAAAGGCCGAGGGGGGCCACTTTTGCTCAATTCACCAAAATAAGTTATAAAAACCCAATTTTGGCGAGTAAACCCAACCTTATATTTGACCCACCAAAGTATAAAATTTCGCCATTCAAACCAATTCACCATTTTTGCTAAAAAATGCACTAGAACTCGCTTTGAAACTTGCACGCAAGCACTCATCTTATGCTTGGTTAGTGTCGTGCGCTTTTCGCCGCCTTCGCCAAGCGTCATGAGCGAATACATGTGCCTGGAAAACATAAATATTATTCAGAACACTGATCCCCTATTATATAGGGTTCTAACATAGGCTCCACCTGGGGAAAAAAGCTCTAAAAGAGGTGTTTAGAATCCATGAACTCTGAATTTCGCCGACCAGCTGATCATTGGGCTGCCCCCAAACTGTAAACTGAAAATAAAACCGTGAAGAAATGAAAAAGAAAAGATGCTCATTCTGTTGAGCTTATTGGCACATTCCTACCTACCCTACTTTGCTAACAGTTACTGCTTCAATCAAGTGATGAAAAAGTGCCAATGAAGCCAACCCAGTAGTTGATCCCATGATTGGGTTTCCTCATCATGCTTGACGAAAATCAAGACTGAAATATGCACTGGCAGCTGGTGATAGCTCGGGTTCTTGCAGAAAAAACATGTTTGAACAGTTACACTGAAAAAGAGATCCATATAATTTGCAACCGGGTCAATAAATATATGATCTTTTTGTTGATTCTCCGGATATTCCTTTAGCACTTTAACATGGACAAGTTTCCCATCTGTGTCTTCAATATCAGAGCATGACTGCAACTGTTCAACTTCAGACTTATGCTTGCCAACAAAAGGTTCGTCAATCAGAAAATCGGAAGAGGACACAATATCTTTTGTTTTGGGAGATGTGATTTGCTCATAAGACTGAATCGGAGTATTCAAAGGCTCAATATCTTTTGCAAGTCTTTCAGCAACTAGCTCGAGAACACACATTTTACTTTTATGAGAATATTTTTTCGATCTACAACACTGAATCACAGCTGCTAACGAAACTTCATCAAATTGAAAATCTGCTTACTCATCCCTGAAATCTTTGACAACTTCATAATATATAGGATTGTCCACATACCTTGTCATCTTGAAGTATCATCAAGGCTTTGAAATCTGGATTCTTTAGCAGTGAAGTCGTTTGTGAACTTTGAAGCACGGGATCTTGAGCAATGGATTCGCCAGGTGAATGGTACAGCCTTCTTGTGTTTGGCTTCTGTTCACCATCAGAAGTCAAATCTGAACTTGAAGTGCAGATCTAGAGAATGTTCCCCAGCGGAGTCGCCAAAAATGTTAGCACTCTGTAATTTGCCTAAGGCTGCTGAGGCAATCACAAAGGTAACCTCAAACCGCTTCGAGTCTTGGATCTAGCCCTCCAAGACTCAGAGAGGGATCTCTCTATAAGATTTATCTTTGTTTGTAATAGGACTGATGTTAGGCTAGCTATAAAAGCATGGGGTTTTGGTTTTGGTTTTTAAATGGTCAGTTTGGGACAGCAAGGAGGGCCATTGGGAAAATGGGGTCTGCATTTTAAACAAGATGATTTAATCCCAGATATGGAAAAATCTCTTTCACAGGGCAAGGTAGCGACAATATTGGATAGAATTAAGTGTTGGTGGCGTTGGTTTGAGGAAGGGATAGGTGAGGAAAAAGACAGACAAAGGAGCATCTAAGAATTCCTAAACTAGCCTTTTAGAAGATCAACATAAAGATTATCAGAAGCTGAGAAACAGAGTATCTGCTGATAAATTCTGCTTCTACTACTCTCCTTCTGATAATAAGAACTGAAAACAAATTGTGAAGAAGACAGGAAATACATTAACAAAGAAGAAACTCCACCAATATCACCACACAAGAATCCTGTAAAAGAAACAGGCCCATCACTGGTAGATCATTAAAAATAACAGAGAAATTCTCTGGCTAAAACACAGCCCTCAGCTCCAGCAAATAAGATTACAAACTCAGGTCTAAACCTCTCACACAGGTTCAGCCCATCAGAAAAACATTTACTGCTGAAAACACACTCACACAGGTCGAACCTCTCCTACTCTGCCCAGTCGAACCCCTATTCTATCTTTTACAAGTGTATTTATAATGAAAAATCCCCCCAGCCTTGCAAAGATGCGGGCTCTACCCCTGTTTTCTAAAAATAGAAAACAGTTACACCACTAGACACATGTCGATTTTTCTTCAAACAAATCGAACTGCAAGTTAAACAGGAAAATTACAATTGATAACTATTTCTTCGACATCTGGCGTATTGGAGGATATTTAAAAATTGGCTGGCAAATAGACTGTGACAGTACTAAACACCAATGAAGGAAGCAATCGTGAATGCTGGAGGTTGTTTGGAGATTGGCTGAAGGTTGTTAGATCTGCTATAGTCTTTTCCATGTGTTCCCTGAAGATGAACTTCATGTTTTCCACTTGGTTCAATCTATGCCTGAGAACAGGGATACTTTGCCACCTCATTTCTTTGTTGCCCTGCCACCTCTGTCTAACTTCTCCTTGATATGTGGACATCAATTTGAAGTCCGGTTCCCTGCCAAAGAATTGATAGTTGCTTCAACTTTTCATTTGGATGAGCTGAGTTCATACGATCCCAATTATCAGGCTCAGAACCTGAACTGTTTCTTTTATCAATCGCTAGCTGGAGCAGAGCTGATAAAAAAAATAATGCAACATAACACAGGAGCATCCCCAAAATCATCCTTCTTATCGCTGTCATAGCAACTCCATATCCTATAGATTTTGCATCACATTGCCAGAATGTACCAGAAAGGTCTGTATAATATAAACAAAGCTCATTCTCATCCTGCCCTGCAAATAGAAGAGATACTCCAAACGATCGTGACATAAAATCTTCATCACCCCCTCCAAATCGAAGTGTAAGATCACACAAAGTTTTCATTGTGGACTCATTTCTCATAGGCTCTCGGAAATGCCCAATCCTTTCTTGCAATCAGGGCAGAAATACTCAACATCCTTAAGATCCTTAAGATGCTTGTAGTTAATTTTAGCACATTCAACATGAATCCAGATCTGGCATCTGTCACATTGAACCCAGCTGCCTTTATCTGTAGGGTGCATATCATGACATACAGCAACTCCGAGGACTTTTATTTCACTTCCATCTTATAGCAGTCACTGAAGACACTTTATCAACATTGAATCCTTGAGGCTAGTGAGAATATTTTCGAAGTGTGCGCACTTGCTCTTCAAATAGAACTTGTACAATCACACAAGTGACTTTGTTGCCTGCTTATAAAGCTCTTTCTTTGTTACTTTCCTCCACCAAAACATAATCACCTCGTTCTATCCAGAGACCTTTGCAAAATTTGGCTGGAAATAGAGCCAAGGTTTTAAAACCCGTATCATCCATCACCTCTATGAGATTTGATCCTCGTTAACCATGGGGGATCAATTAGATCCTTTGGATATCATTGAGAATATCGATCCCTAAAAACCTTCATTTAGGCCCTCAAAATGGCCCCTGAAGTTAAAAACTACTAAAATAGTAAATTACCAAAATTGCCAGAAAATTGTTTTGAGCCAGTTGGAAAAGGTAGGTAGCCACCGATATCCACCTGGATCAACCAACCACTTTCGTGAGGTTGATGGATGATGTATTGAGACCCTTCACCAACTCTTTTGTGGTTATATATTTGGATGATAGCCTCATCTTCAGCAAAACGTGGGAGGAGCACATGCGACATATTCAGTAGGTTTTGAGCACTCAGTGGCAGCACAAACTATATGCCAACTTGGACAAATGATCTTTTGGAATGAACAAGTTCCAATACTTGGGATACATTTTTTAAGAGAATGGGTTACATGCTAATCCAGCTAAGATCCAAGTCATTCATGACTGACCAGTCCCGACCACGCTAACCGAGCTTCAGAGATTCTTGGTACTAGCCAAATTCTACCAATGGTTCGTATTGGGATTCTCCCATATTGCATGGGCCCCCATCCAGGTGACCAAGGGTGGTGGTAGGGCCAATTTCGTGTGGGGGAAGGAGCAGTAATGAGAATTCGATGATCTGAAGCATCACATGTGCTTAGCTCCAGTACTCTCCTTGCTCGATCTTCAACAACTGTTCGAGATTGAGACTGATGCATCTGACTATGTTGTGGGCACAGTTCTCACTCAACATGGGAATCCAGTGGCATACCATAGTGATACACTCTCTGATACTGTCCATAAATACCCCACCTATGACAAGGAAATGTATTCCATTGTACAATCTTTTCATCAATGGAAACATTACATTCTGGGAAAAGAGATGATCATACACATTGATCACAAGCCTCTGCAGTTCATACAGACACAGGGGAAATCGCATAACGAACGCCATCAGAAGTGGTCCACCTACCTACAACAGTTCCATATCAACATCAAGTATAAGATATGTATCTCCAATGGTGTTTTTGACTGCCTCAGTTAGCCTCCTTTGGTTGCACTCACCACTTTGATCCATTCCTATGGACATGAAGCATCTGAGTGGCCCCAACTTTATCAGTAAGATCTGGAATTTTCCACCACCTATCATCTCTTGGGTAAATGTGCAATTATCACTGATTATCACATTCAATATAGACTCTTATGACACATGGGCCATCTCTGTGTTCCTACAAGCGAGCGTGCAAAGATGATTTTGGAAGCCCACTACAGTCAGGTGGCAGGACATTTTGGTGTGGAGAAAATTGTGGTCGTTCTTCAGAAACATTTTTATTGGCCAAAACTTCGACAGGACATCAACAAGTATATCAGATCTTGCACTGCATGTTCCATTTCCAAGCCATCCATCAACAAGCAAGTCTTATACACCCCTCTTCCTATTCCCGAGAAGCCTTGGGAATCTGTCTCAATGGATTACATGTATGGCTTTCCATCCACCAAGCAAGGAAATGAATGTATATTTGTGGTCGTTGATCAGTTTTTGAAGATGGCCATCCTCACAATCTGCAAAAAGAATATCACAGTGGCAGATACTGCAAACCTCTTCTTCTAACAAGTGTGGGTCCACTTTGGGATACCACAAACCATCATCTCCTACTGGGACAACAGGTTCCTCAACATATTTTGGTCGAGTCTCTAGTCTCTGTTGGACACCAAACTCACAAAATCCACTACTTTATACCCCCAAACCGACGGCCAAACAAAGGTCGTCAATCGGATGATTGTGCACATCCTGTGCATGTACAATTCTAAGCATCCATGTACATGGGATGAGAGTCTCCCCTATGTTCAACACAGTTGCAACAGGGCTATCCATAGCTCCACCGGCCATAGCCCATTTCAGGTGGGTCTATGGTTCCAACCCTTGGGACCCATTGATGTTGCACTTTATCTTGCCACCACACAGACAGAATCTTCCCATGATCATTCTGTGATCGACAAATCCACCAGATTCATTGAGAAGATTCAGTACATCCACCAATAGGTCGAGGAGATTTTGCAGAAATCCAATGCTAAGTACAAGCATCGTCATGATCAACATAGGGTACCACACTAGTTTTAGTTTGGTGACAAAGTTTGGTTACATTTGTAGAAGGAGCGTTTCATAGGGCCCCATCAGAAGCATCACCCACTTCGTTAGGGGCCTTACATTATCACCAAGGTTGTGGGTAGCAATTATTTTGAGCTCAACACTTCACCCTTCCTTGGCATGCATCCATTGTTCAATGTGGACCTCCTTCGGCCATATTTTCCACCATTATTGGACACCTTAGAGATCGCAGAACAAATGACACCAACAAAGCTCAACCTTGACTGCATGAAAGAAGAATCCACTGATCAGATAGTGGACACACAGGTAAAGGTCACTTGACAACAGAGGCTCCAATTTTATCGGGTTGTCAAGGCAAGGAAACTCCTACACTAAGAAAAGTGGCTAACCTGGGGCCAAATCCAGTAGAAGTTTACTCACCTTATGGGGGGACTCAACGCAATGGAGACCATTTCTTCCTAAGGGGGGAAGATTGATCCAGGTGGATATATGTGGCCACCCACCTATTCCAACTGGCTCCTCTTGTCCGTTTTTGTTCAACACGTTCTTATGTACTTCTTTGTAATTGTCGGTTCTACACTTATGGGGTTGTCTGAAGCCCCAAACATCCTCCAGGTGGATATTGGTGGCCCCTTACCTAATCCAATTGTCTTATTTTGTATGTTTTCATGTCAGCACATCTTGTTGTACTTCCAGGGTTGTTTTGGGGCCCTAAATGTTGTTTTTTGGCTTGCCACATTCAAACTGTAGACGGAGTCAAAGTTTGATGGAGGAATGTGTATTTCTCTGAAAGACCTTTCCAATGTTCTATCGCGTGCCTAAAACGAAGGTCGTATGCAAACGTTACGACCCTGGGAAGTTGAGGTACCAACTTACACCAACTTACCCATATGGGCCCACATGACTTTTGGCGTTTCACCTTCTAGGGTTAGGTTTTTGGATGTCTAGGGTGTTGGCATTCATGAGTAATATCAAAAAGGCCTCTGGAGCCTCATTGTATTCCATTATGCTCAACGGATGCATGTAGTAGCCATGTCTTTTCTCAGAGATAGATACCACCATTTGAGCAAGTATTTTAAGTTCTGAAGTTTTATAGTTTCATCCTATTTCATTATTCAATAGAAGATATTGTTCCCGGGATATATGTGTTATTCTTCATATCTCTGTGTTTATTGTATTCATTTTTTTAATTAGTTCGTTCTGCTCCTAAATCCAGAACAATATAATGACTCTTTTTCTAGGTTAGTGGAAGTGTATGGCTTCATTTAAGGCACATGGTGGAAAAGAGATGGGATCTAAAGACAAGACATAGAAATAGAAGATTTAAGTTCCCATAGGCCCCTTTTCCTCTTCTCATTTGGTGGAATCATTTCCCCTCTCATGCTCTACATATCCATCTAAGACCATTTATTAATTATAGAATTAATATTTACATAACTTGAGTTCATGGCGGCTAAGATTGCGATATAATCCATAAAATTATATTTATATCATACATGCCTAAACATTCGCTAGTTAGGCCTTGGCCTCGAGCTTTGCACTAGAATTTTGCACTAGCATATTTACATCATTTACATATGGGTTCATTTATTTAAGCTCATTTCTTGACTCCCATTATTATAACTGCACGTTTACAATTTATACACAATCTAATATGATATATTCCATGGGGTCACAACTGAGGTATTACAATCACCAAGGTTGGGGATGAGAATGCCTTTGAATTGAATCTTCCACCCTTCCTTGACTTACACCATGTATTTAATGTAGAGCTACTTTGGTCGTACTTTCCATCTCTGTTAGACACCTCCTAGGTGGCTGAGCACTAAAGAGATGCACCTTGGTGGAATTGAGAAAGATTTAGTGGTTTGAATCATGGACACCAAGTTGAAGAGCACGGGACATCAAATATACAACTCTATTGGTTTGTTAGTGTAGCTTCTTCACCCAAAGAAGTGGTTTATGAGAAACAAGATCCAACATAAGTTCTCTCATTTGGTATAGGGACTTGAAACAATGTTGACCATTGCTACTTAAACATAGTTACCAACTTGAAAAGAACCCTGCAAACTTATCATTTTTCTAGAGGTCACATTTAGAGACTATTTTAATCCTATTTTCAAAAAATGGTGCTACTAGTAGCACCCTTTTTCTTTTCAGAGTTAAATTAAAAAAAAATCGACTGTGATCTGTAAAGTTGCAAACAAAAACCTTAAAATTGACCCCTAGAAACAAAAAATAGTACTCCCAGCATAACCCCTTTTTTCCATGATTAAAATTACAATTTATTTGAAATCTGGCCTCGACAATTGGTATGATTATGAACAAAAACCTTAAAATTGATTCTCGAAACAAAAAGTGGTGCAAGCAATAGCACTCCCTATTTTTCAGGGTTAACATTACAACTTTATTGAAACTATGGCCCTGACAACCAATGTCATTGTGAACCAAAACTGTGAAATTAACCTCTGAATCAAAACGTGGTGCTACAAGTAGCACATTTGTTTTTTTTCGGCAATAAAATTGCAACATTTTTCAAACTATGGCCTAAAAAACTGACACTATTGCAAACAAAATCATAGAGAAGGAAAATAATAATAATAAAGAGGTAAAACCATGTAACAAAGAGAAAAAAACATGGCATTTTAAATGAAAACAATAAAAAAAAAACTCAAAATTTCCAAAAAGAAAGTTAAACAAAAATATATTTAAAAAATAAATAAAAAAGAATTTAAACTATACACAAGAAAATTAATTAAAAAAAAACTATAGGATTAGAAAAACCTAATTTAATTAAAAAGGGGA
>ML784478.1:481492-534603 GCA_009831015.1 Picea engelmannii
CCCCCCACCAATAGAAACATGATGTGTGTCTTGCCACAAAATAAAAAAATGACAACATAAGTATAAGATTACCATTTATGGAACAACGTGTAGAGTTAAGGTTCGCATGATGTTGTGTTTTACCATTTAATTTGGAAAAGGATCCTCTTCCCTTGCATTTGGCACAAATAACCTAAGTAGAAGAAGCTATTTTAAATATAACAAAGATTGAATGATCTCCTATTTCCACGATCCAAAAATGAAGTCCAATACATTTGAAGTAATCACCCTCTGGTCAAAATCAAGACTGTTATCTTTTACAGGGTGATTTTTATCAACAACCTTACTATATATATATATATATATATATATAAATTTATTTATTTTTATTTATTTTTTATTTTTTTTTTCTGTTTTTTTTTCTGATATTTTTGTTCACCATGTCAAAGGATTCCAAAACATCCTCTAGATAATCCTCTTCTTGGTCCACTATTCATGACTTAGATATGAGCGATGTGTCATATCTTAATCCCCCCTCATCCATTGATGAATTCACAGGGGTTTCCACTCTTGAACTTAGTTCCTACACCACCTACTAGTTAAATGGGGTTGCATATGACCAATTTGTGCAAGGGCATGGGAGAATCCTTATTAGACCTCTATATTAGCACATCATTTAATCCCTAACACTTACCCATTCCTTGATTTCATGGAACTATATGCTGAGGATTATAATCATTCCACCTGGTATGTTATATCTACAAACACCAAAACAAATATTTTGTCAATCATAGCCAAGTCTATCTCCACTATGTTAGAAACCTCCATAGGAACTACACTGTTGTCTCGAGAATTGCAGATAAACATGTATCTTGGCCTATATAGTGAGAAAAACAAAGTGAAGTTATTGATATTATTACACAACCAAGGCCCTGTTCAAGTCTCATCACCCCCATTTAGATCTGAAAAATTTCATAAGTGGGTCCAAGGGTCGATATACCTTTTCACCCTTATCCTATGAAGGGGTAATGATTCCTTAGTAGATTAAGGCATGCTGACCATCTTAGATATTTTCCACAACTACTCATCCCCTTATTTCAAGTATGTTGAATCCAAATCCATTAATATGAGAAATCAATTTGTCAACTTTAAAGATGATAATTTGTTCCACTACCCTTCCTACGTAGTGTACCTATTTAGATTCTAGTAAATCTCCTATCCATCTCACCTAGGGATACAACAATTCCAAGATTGAAAACCCACTAGGTGTATTGACCAGTTACCATGGGTAAAGAAGGGTGAACATGACTCCTCCATGCTCAATGTCATAAACAAGTTTATGTACACTTCATTCACAATCATAATAGGGAAAAAGCCAAAAATAATGCCTCAAGAAATCTAACCCTACTTGCAACTAGGTGTTGAATGCAGGAAGGGTGACTAGTATTTTTTGGGGGGGGATTTTATTGTAATCATAATGTATGGGGTGGAGTATGCTCCTTTTAGACTCCCCAAGCTCATTGCACCAAGAATTTTTATACTAGAATATGTTAAACAATTAGTGGAAATTGATGAAGTTTATTTTTTGAAATATGAGAAGAAGAGTTGCTTTAGCTATACAATTTTTATAGGAGGTTATGATTTGTTTGAAAATAAAGGTGTTAGAGAGGCCACCAAGACATGAAAATATTGTATTTCCCTCGAGATAACTCTTAGAGGTATGATCCCGATTTCACTATATTCGTAGCAAATGAAAAAAAGAAGCTAGGGCCTAATGACCATGGAAGTAGGCCTTTAGAGGAGAAATTGGAAAACATGCACTCTTGATTGAAATTAAAGGTCAAATTATAGGTTTATGTACACCCCACCAAGGAAAAGTTAGAAGTCTTCCATACTCCTCAACCTAATATGCTAGAGGTAATGGACTATTATAGATTTTACAAGCCTAATAATGTTGTGGTCACAAAGGAAAAAAAAAAATTCATAGCCCTGATTGAAGAAATAAGGAAGTGTTGGAGGACAACTTTAGAAAGAATAAGAGGGGCATGGTGGAGGATGTAGTTGTATTAGGGTGTGGATAATGCCTCTTATGGCCAAATGTTCCAAGATGAGAAATTTTCCAAATTATATGAAGAGAGCCAGGGAGATGACAATGATAATTTAGATTATATTAAGAATGAAATAAGATACAAACAAAAATATAGCAGAGAACACAAAAATATAGTGAATCCCAACTTCTATTAGTGAATAAAATAGCATAATATTGTAGAACACAAACTAGCTAGAATGGTGGTAGCTTATCTCTAAAGAGAAAGACATGTTGACTACGTTCATTCTAAAAAAAAGATAATAAAATGGGTCGCAAGGATGTCCTTTTAACATAAATAAATAACCCTAAAGGTCCAAAACCCTAACCCTAGAAGGTGAAGCGCCAAAAGTTTTGCAAGCCCCGTGGTGGTTAGTTGATGCATCAACCTCCTCGAGGCACAAATTTTGCATACAATCTCTATTTGGGGTGTTTAGTAGCTCGTTGGAAAGATATAATTGAGAAGTACAATTATTGGCAAGGCCTAGGCATGTCATCACATTCCTAGTCCCTCATATGGCCAAAAATAATCGTTTAGGGTCTCAAAATGACCCCTGAAGTTTAGGAACCAAAAATCATAACGAAAATGGCCAAGATGGAAAATCGTGATGAGTTAGTGGAAGAGGTGGGTGACCAATGATATCCACCTATATCAGATGATGAGAAAGAGGAAATAACTTATAATATTCCCATGATATGGTATACTCAAAGGGTTAAGGAAATATAGGCTTCTCTAGCTACAACAACTATAGCATTTTCCCAAGAAGAGGTCCAAATTTATGAGAAAGGTATATTCCCATATTGAAATCCATGGGATTCAAAGGCGTGGGATGGTTGGGAAAAGATGAACAAGGACATATTGAACCCGTCATTTTGGAGAATATACCTAAACGCCTAGGGCTAGGATCCTATCCTAATGACCCCATTATTAAAAAATGATATATACATTCCACCTTTATCCCTTTAGCAGACAAAACAAAAAAAATTAAATAAGTTGATGGAGGACCAGAGCCAAATGATCCATACCACAAACACTACACTACCCATATCTCCCCATTAAAAAAATCAAAGCTTTCAGGAAGGCCAACAGGATTTGAAACAAATAGGAAAATGGTGAAGAGAGGGTAGAAGAGGAAGAAAATAAAGAGAAGCAATTGGAGGTTGAATCCAAATAGGAAGAATAAAAGAGAAGAACAAAATGGGAAAGAAAGGTTATAGAATAAAAAGTAGCAAATGAAGTTTCTTAGGAAGAAGAGAAAACAGAATTTGTTTTAAAGAAAATCGGGACAAGAAGAGGAAAAGGAAGAACAAGTAAGATGAGTAGGATACTAAGACTAAGAATTCTGGAGTTGAACTATTAGAAGGAGGAATAGAAGGGGAGTCTGAGAACACCATTTATGAATATAACATTCTAGAGCAAGTTGGAGGACCTCTCCCTACTTCACATATTCCCCTTCTCTTTTCAAATTCTCAAATGTTCTTTCACTAGCTATACCAAGAGGGGTTCCTAGCACACCTAGTGCTAGCGCCTTACATGCAACAAGCCAATTACCTGAACCTTTTTATATAGTATATCCCTTAGATTCTCATCACCCCTCCAAAATGGTAGGGAGGAAAAGGAAAGGAATAGGGACAACAAAGATGCACTCATTTCCCTAGATCCCTCTAATCCTATGGCCAAGCCTATATTCATTCCTATCTACAAGGAAATGACTGGCTAATACACCATAACCATATTGGAGCCCCTAGTTAGGAATCCATATTTAGAGATGGGGCCTCAAGATTGGAGGACTGCCCAAGTCAGGATTGAAACTATCAACTTGCCTCATGTTGATTATATTCGAATGGTCAAGAGATATAGAAATATAGTGCATGATAAATATGTAAGAGTTTCCCATTCAAGTGAGGCATTCAAGAAGAAGTATGAGTCTTCCATAAAGAAAATTCATTTTTTGACTGTCGAACTCAATTTTGAAATTGTTAACTTACCTCCTATTGATGTTATTCGAATGGTCACATTATTTTTGTTTTTTGTCTATCTTCATTATCCCCTTATTTGTAAACACAATTGTAAGATCCTATTTTTGGGAATGAAACAATAGAGGCCCGAGATTGAGATTTTATAGTCCCCATATAGTGCCCTCATTGTAATTAGAAGAATTGATTTTATTATGTAATCAAGATTGAGGCACATCTCCACTGGTGAAATAATAATATTTATGCATGTGTTTTTCCATTTTTTGTCTTATATTTGTGTAGAATGAGTTAATGGGTATATGTTTGTCTTTCCATTTGAATTTCAACTTAATGTACTTGTTAAGTGAGAAAGTAGTATTTGGCTTCCTCTTATGATGCATGCTCATTTTATTTTGCATTATGTCTTATGAAGATATAATCATGATTAAAGTTCCTTTTTTATATTGGGTTAATGAGATTTCTTTTATTAGTCTCTAGTAATATTTTCCCTTTCACCAAAAGAAAAAAAAAAAAATCATAGTTATAGATATTGTTTACATGCACCACTTTGTCTTTATAATAAATCAAGTCGAAACTTCATGGAAAAATTTGGTTCGTGTGACATGTGTGGATAATAACTTTAGGACAATGAAGGGTACCCTCCTAAAGCTTATGGATTAGGTCAAAGACCTAGAGTCACATAGAACCTGCAGATTATACCCTAGTGTTGAGACCTTGTGAGAGAAGGGAAAAACCTGGAGGAAAACTTGAGAACTGGCATTATTGTCAAGGAATATATCCTAGTACATGACATACAATTTATTTCCTAGTCAAAGGAAGAGAAACTATTGGACAATTTGTATGTAACATTCATGAGCATTTCAAATTTTTATCATAGTGAGGAGTACCCTACCTTAGAGAAAGGTATATATTTTCCTTCACTTTCATGACAAGGATCTACCTACAAAAAACCAAGCAAGTACTTTGAAATGTGACTCAACTAAATGAAACTCCACAAAGGAAGAAGTTGTTAGCGATAAAAAATGCACTCGTATTTTTTAGTGTTTTCTCCATAAGCTCATTTTTAAATTTTTAAGAGGAACTGTCTATATCTCCAATTCCCAATCTTTCTTCACCAAACTCTCATTGATCATATTTACTTGAGAGTTTTTTTTTTTTTTTTTGTCTGTTTTAAGTCTACAATNNTAAAACCCTAGCTCTATTGGCTTTTATACTGTCCAACAATAAATGTACTTCTGTTATGAATTGGTGGGTGCTCCAAGTGATACTAAACTCAAGCCAAATCCCTAGTTCATGTTCACATGCCACTAAACCCATACTAAAGCCAAGCAATGAGTTAAAATTATATGTCGTATTCTTATGCTATTAGGCTATCTATGAGTCGTGCAAAACTCCAAATCCACATGCCAAATCGACAAGTCAAACTTCAAGACCACCAGCCCAACGTTGAGCACCATTTCTATTTCACCTCATCAACATGTGTCGATTGTCAAATCGTATAAGTGTATCATGCAGGGTCTAGAAAATACATGCGCAGCTGCCAATTTTGCAAATGGTGACAATTACCAGCATTGCCAAGTCGACAGGTTAATCTACAGCTAAGTCACAAGTTAAATCAAGCTACCACATATACCTGTAAATGAATGGAAATTTTGGCATATTTTTCGGGGTCAGCCTAAGAGGCATCTGCTAACAACGGGATGGAGTGTTTTTGTCAGTGCCAAAAGACTTGCAACTGGTGATTCAGTTCTCTTTATTTGGAATGAGAAGGGACAATTGTTGTTGGGAATCAGACGAGCAAATAGACCACAGGCTGTAATGTTGTCATTGGTACTCTCGAGTGATATCATGCATATAGGGCTCCTTGTTGCTGCTGATCATGCTGCTACTACAAATAGTTGATTTACTATCTTCTATAATCCAAGGGCAAGTCCATCTGAATTTGTCATACCTCTGGCAAAGTATGTCAAAGCAGTGTATCATACTCGTGTTTCTATTGGAATGTGTTTTAGAATGTTATTTGAGACAAAAGAGTCGAGTGTTCGCAGATATATGGGCACCATAACTGGCATAAGTGACTTAGATCAGGTTTGATGGCCAAATTCACATTGGCATTCTGTTAAGGTTGGTTGGCATGAGTCGACTGCTAGTGAAAGACAACCACGTGTATCACTCTAGGAGATTGAACCTTTGAAAACATTTCCCATGTATTCATCACCCTACCCTCTTAGATTGAAACGCCCTTTGCCGCAGGAAATGTCGTCGCTTCATGGTATTAAGGAGGATGATGGTGGCATAAATACACCTTTCATGTGGATGAGAGATGATAGTGGGGATCGGAATGTTCAATCTTTAAATTTCCAAGGAATGGGTATGAATCATTGGATGCAACAGAGATTTGATTATACTTTGCTAGGGATGCAACCAGATGTGTACCAAGCAATGGTTGTTGCAGCCTTACAGGAAATGAGAAGTGTTGATCCTTCCAAACAACTCTTGCAGTTTCAACAGCATCATCATTTACAATCTCAATAGTTTCAATGTAGGTCACGTCCCCAGTTAGAGAGGCATATTTTTCAGCAACAACAGGCACCACAACAGAATATCCTTCAGCAGCAAGCTTAAAACCTATAGGAACAATCCCCACAAAATCATCTTCTTCAACACCAGTTACAACAAAAATCATCTCAACATCATCTTTTGCAACAACAACTGCAACATTGTTTTAGTGAACAGCAACAACCATAGTCTGAGCAACAACAATGCCAACAATCTTTTCAAGAGAGCATGTTATCCGACTCCTTCAGATGGAATGAATGTTTTTATACAAAGGTTTACATCAGCAAATCAAGAATGATATACAGGTGTTAACTGAAGTTGTTGAGAACCTACAAGAAGAACAGGGGCAAGAGCCTTTGCCATCTGATCCAATGCCAGAGGAACAGACTTAAGAGAGAATAAATGACTCATTTTGAACTAGAAATATTTATGTGCTTGTGCACAGAGAATCAAAGAAGACAATTATAGAATTTGGTTCAAATTCTAAAAGAACATATGGCAGCCATGGAGGTAGAGTGTACCCATTTTGAAGATTTTGTTTTGGCCAAAGAAGAACTTTCACCAGCACAAAAAGTGAAATTATAACCAATTAGTTGTTGAAAAGCAGAGATTTCAACAGCTAATTAGCAAATCCTAAGGCGAAATAGTTGTTGAAACTGCAGAATGAAAATTTTGAAGGGTTGAGCTCGAACAGAGTGATTTTTGGAGTGATTTAAAGGATAAGAGAGTATCAAAAGATTAAATCACCAAATCAAGAAATATACAGTTTTGAAGATTCGTGGAGATTTTGGAGGTGAATGCTTAATTGGTCAACTAAAGCTTTGTTCAAAATTGTTGAAAGATTTCCAGCCACTGAAGACATGTGTCTTTTCCTCCATGACACATCAGAGACATAGAAATGATGAAGACCAGATGTCAAACACCAACTATGAATATAGTTCGATTCCTAGGAACTAGTTCTTTAGTTATCCTATTGTATTTAGTTGGTTTTTTGCTTTCTATATTTAGAAATCCAGATCCAGTTTTTTAGGATCCGAGACTTGTTGTAAAGGCTATAAATGCCTATCTTTTTGAGATACCGAAGGTTCGATTCTGGATAGAGGAATACATTATGTTGTAAGCAGACTTTCTATGATAATACAAATCACAGTTTTCTCTCTCTTTTGATGTTAGATTCTCATTTTTCTTCTGTACTTTCTATCAAGTTGTTTTAGCTACAGAATGATGGTTATCCCATTGGTTAGCTCATAATTTGATATTGAGTTGCTTATCATTGTTTATTGAACCCTACACTTTGTATTCGGTTTATGAACATTGTTTGCTCACCCATTTAAAGTTATCATCTGATCATCAATCCTTGAGAGCACTGGTTTATTTGATTTTCATTTTACTGTCTGAGAACCATACTATAATTGAGTTATCCCATTGATCCACATATACATAAACACCAAAACAAGTTTATTTTAAGTTACCAAGCATCTTTGACCTACAACCTCAAAGAGTTTCTTGGACTGATAACAAATTGCCGTCGTTTTCGGGGAAAGGAGATTGAGGCTCAGCTTCCTTGGGAGACGACAAGATCCAGCTTTGATGATAGACAAAGTCTGGACATATATTTAGTTGTAATCATCTATCTGGCGACTGCATGAAGGACGGATTCAGTGGTGACTCCATCGTTCTGAAATCTGTTGGCGAATCCACTGGCATGAAATGAATAAGAGGTATGCATTTTGAAATTTCTCAAGTATTTCTGGTTACCCTCATCCAGTGCCTAGTAGAGATGAATGGGAACGTAGTATTCCCATATTTTGAGGAGAAGAGTCGGAAGTGCTAGTTGAACATTTACTGGATTTTCATGATTTCATTCATCGATTGAAAATTGTGCATGAGGATGTCCAGATCAAGCTCTTCAGGTTTTCATTAGAGGGGATTGCTCGTGATTGGTACCGATCACTCCATGTTGCCAGTATTAGTTCTTTGGCATATTTTCATGCTTCCTTTCATTTGTTTTGCAAAGAAATATTTTCAACTGATCTTCTATATCCCGAATGTTGTCATGAATTTCTTTATTTGACTAAAGATTCAGATAGCGATGAAGAGTATGTTGTTATAGGGGATGCCTCTCATTGTGACCGAGACATCGATGATCTTCACGATAGTAAACATAGTATAGATGCTTTTGAAATTGTACCAAATGCATCTACTATCTTAAATTGTCATGAAGATGAGATTGTCCCATTTGAAAACTTGAAAAATAATAAATAGATTTTTATATTAGCATGTGACAGTTTCAAATCTGCAGCAAATGCTAAGGACAGTTCTCATCTTTCAGATTTGCAGACGAAGGGGAATTGCAGCGGACATGAAGAGGAATATGATGAGCAAAAAAGTTCAGATCAGCAATTGAGTTTTCATTTTCCTCCGACAGAGAGAGAACAGTTCACATTCAACATCGATATCAGTGAGGACAACCAGCAACAATTTTTCAGTTCTCAGACGGGACAACAAAAATATTATCAAAGAAGGCATCTATTTGCAAACAGAGAGACATTCACAGAAGGGAAGTTATTTTCTGTGGGTCAGAATGTTTATAATCTTGGATTCAGAGACCCAGTAGCAACTTTGATGGAGTTGTATATCTCACTTCCTCTAAAAATTTCAGATTTTCTCTACTCATCGGTATTCATCAGTGAGTATGCCTTTTTGAAAATTTATTTATCATTGTTGATATCTTTCAGTTACCTTCTATCAAGCAGTGACAGAGATAAGGTTTCTTCAATTTTAAAACTGCTTGAATGGTTGTTATGGAAGTCAACATTTACCTAATCAAATTGCAGAGTTGGGTTAGTGTAGGAGTAGACAGGTGAATAAGCTCTCTATACGAGCAGTTAGATCATGCTTAGTTGTTGATTTATTGAATAAGCTAGGTAGGTTACAGGCAGGCTACATATTTGCAGGGGATCAGTTATAAAGACTAGATGACTCCATGCACAATGCTAAAGGCGACTGGAACTACTAGGTTCTTGGAAACCTTGCAGGGAGGTCTCCATCCCAGTTGGAGCCAAATGTTAGCGATAAAAAATGCACTCGTATTTTTGAGTGTTTTCTCCATAAGCGCATTTTTAAATTTTTAAGAGGAACTATCTATATCTCCAATTCCCAATCTTTCTTCACCAAAATCTTATTGATCATACTTACTTGAGAGTTTTTATTTCTCTATTTTAAGTCTACAATACCAAAATGAAAAATAAATGATACTTAACCTATAACCCTAGCTCTATTGGATTTTATAGTGTCCAACAATAAATGTACTTCTGTTATGAAGTGGTGGGTGCTCCAAGTGATAATAAACTGAAGCCAAATCCCTAGTTCATGTTCACATGCCACTAAACCCATACTAAAGCCAAGCAATGAGTTAAAATTATATGTCCTATTCTTATGCTATTATGCTATCTATGAGTCGTGCAAAACTCCAAATCCACATGCCAAATCGACAAGTCAAACTTCAAGACCACCAACCCAGCGTTGAGCGCCATTTCCATTTCACCTCATCCACAGGTGTCGATTGTCAAATCGTATAAGTGTATCATGCAGGGTCTAGAAAATACATGCGCGACTACCAGTTTTGCAAACGGTGACGGTTACTAGCATTGTCAAGTCTATAGGTTAATCTACAGCTAAGTCACAATTTAAATCAAGCTACCGCATATACCTGTAAATGAATGGAAATTTCAGCATATTTTTCGGGGTCAGCCCAAGAGGCATCTACTTACAACGAGATGGAGTGTTTTTGTCAGTGCCAAAAGACTTGCTGCTGGTGATTCTGTGCTCTTTATTTGGAATGAGAAGGGACAGTTGTTGTTGGGAATCAGACGAGAAAATAGACCACAGACTGTAATGTCATCATTGGTACTCTCGAGTGATAGCATGCATATAGGGCTCCTTGCTGTTGTTGATCATGTTGCTGCTACAAATAGTCAATTTACTATATTTTATAATCCAAGGGCAATTCCATCTGAATTTGTCATACCTTTGGCAAAGTATGTCAAAGCCATTTATCATACTCGTGTTTCTATTAATGTTATTTGAGACAGAAGAGTCGAGTGTTCGCAGATATATGGGCACCATAACTGGCATGAGTGACTTAGATCAGGTTTGATGGCCAAATTCACATTGACGTTGACTTAGATCAGTCTGGGAGATTGAACCTTTGAAAACATTTCCCAGGTATTCATCACCCTACCCTCTCAGATTGAAACGCCCTTGGCCACAAGGAATGTCGCCGCTTCATGGTATTAAGGAGGATGATGGCGGCATAAATACACCTTTCATGTGGATGAGAGATGATAGTGGGGATCAAAGTGTTTAGGCTTTAAATTTCCAAGGAATGGGTATGAATCATTGGATGCAACAAAGATTTGATTCTACTTTACTAGGGATGCAACCAGATGTGTACCAAGCAATGGCTGTTGCAACCTTACAAGAAATGAGAAGTAGTGATCCTTCCAAATAGCTCTTGCAGTTTCAACAGTAGCATCATTTGCAATCTCAACAGTTTCAATATAGGTCGAGTCCCCAGTTACAGAGGCATATTTTTCAGCAACAACATGCACCACAACAAAATATCCTTCAGCAGCAAGCTCAGAAACTACAGGAACAATCCCCACAAAATCATCTTCTTCAACACTAGTTACAACAAAACTCATCTCAGCATCATCTTTTGCAGCAACAAATGCAGCATTGTTTTAGTGAACAGCAGCAACCATTGTCTGAGCAACAACAATGCCAACAATCTTTTCAAGAGAGCATGTTATCCGACTCCAGACGGAATGAATGTTTTTGTACAAAGGTTTACATCAGCAAATCAAGAATGATATACAGGTGTTAGATGAAGTTGTTGAGAACCTACAAGAAGAACAGGGGCAAGAGCCTTTGCCTTCTGATCCAATGCCAGAGGAACAGACTTAAGAGAGAATAAAGGACTCATTTTGAACTAGAAATATTTATGTGCTTGTGCATGGAGAATCAAAGAAGACAATAATAGAATTTGGTTCAAATTCTAAAAGAACAGATGGCAGCCATGGAGGCAGAGTGTACCCATTTTGAAGATTCTGTTTCATCCAAAGAAGAACTTTCACCAGCACGGAAGGCGAAATTATAACCAATTAGTTGTTGAAAAGCAGAGCTTTCAACAGCGAATTAGCAAATCCTAAGGCGAAATAGTTGTTGAAACTGCAGAATGAAAATTTTGAAGGGTTGAGCTCGAACAGAGCGATTTTTGGAGTGATTTAAAGGATAAGAGAGTATCAAAAGATTAAATCACCAAATCAGGAAATATTCAGTTTTGAAGATTCGTGGAGATTTTGGAGGTGAATGCTTAATTGGTCAACTAAATCTTTGTTCAAAGTTGTTGAAAGATTTCCAGCCACTGAAGACATGTGTCTTTTCCTCCATGACACATCAGAGACATAGAAATGATGAAGACCAGATGTCAAAGACCAACTATGAAGACAGTTTGATTCCTAGGAACTAGTTCTTTAGTTATCCTATTGTATTTAGTTGGTTTTTTTCTTTCTATATTTAGAAATCCAGATCCAGTTTTTCAGGATCTGAGACTTGTTGTAAAGGCTATAAATACCTATCTTTTTGAGATACCGAAGGTTCGATTCTGGATAGAGGAATACATTATGTTGTAAGCAGACTTTCTATGATAATACAAATCACAGTTTTCTCTCTCTTTTGATGTCAGATTCTCATTTTTCTTTTGTACTTTCTATCAAGTTGTTTTAGCTACAGAATGATGGTTATCTCATTGGTTAGCTCATAATTTCATATTGAGTTGCTTATCATTGTTTATTGAACCCTACACTTTGTATTCGGTTTATGAACATTGTTTTCTCACCCATTTAAAGTTATCATCTGATCATCAATCCTTGAGAGCATTGGTTTATTTGATTGTCATTTTACTGTCTGAGTGCCATACTATAATTGAGTTATCCCGTTGATCCACATACACATAAACACCAAAAAAAATTTATTTTAAGTTACCAAGCATCTTTGACCTACAACCTCAAAGAGTTTATTGGAGTGATAACAAATTGGCATCGTTGTCGGGGAAAGGAGATTGAGGCTCAGCTTCCTTGGGAGACGACAAGATCCATCTTTGATGATAGACAAAGTCTGGACATATATTCGGTTGTAATCATCTATCTAGTGACTCCATGAAGGATGGATTCAGTGGTGACTCCATCGTTCTGAAATCTATTGGCGACTCCACTGGTATGAAATGAATAAGAGGTATGCATTTTGAAATTTCTCAAGTATTTCTGCTTACCCTCATCCAGTGCCTAGTAGAGATGAATGGGAATGTAGTATTCCCAGATTTCAAGGAGAAAAGTGGGAAGTGCCAGCTGAACATTTGCTGGATTTTCATGATTTCATTCATCGGTTGCAAATTGTGCATGAGGATGTTCAGATCAAGATCTTCGGGTTTTCATTAGAGGGGATTGCTCGTGATTGGTACTGGTCACTCCCTGTTGCCAGTATCAGTTCTTTGGCAGATTTTCATGCTGCCTTTCATTTGTTTTGCAAAGAAATATTTTCAGCTGATCAGGTAAAGGCTATTGTCGGTTTCTCAATTGTCTCTGTTGAAACTCCCAGTTTTCCTGGATACTGATATCTCTCTCAATTGTTGCCCATGAACGTTCTAAGTGTTAAATAAATTTAGAGCAATGATGGTTTGATCCAAGAGACAGGGCTCGTTGTTAGGTTGCCTTGCAACTGGTACTGTCATGAAGATGGAAAGTAAAGGAGGATAAGATTATGTGCTTTCTTTTTAGGCTTATTATCTCTGTTCCACAAAGTAACGAGAATGATGTTAAAACATAAATAAATAGTCAAATCAAATTGTAGGCCTTTTCTTGTGTCTGAGTTAAATTTTAAAGAAAAGAAATATGCATGATATGGAGAAAAACATAAATCTATTAGCAAAATGAGGCATCAATTTTGGAGGAATCTCACATTGTAACAGAAGACTAGGAAATGATAAAAATATTAATGAAGCATATGATGTTGAAATCTAAGCATCTACAGGTCTTGTATCTGTTGACAACGGATACAGAGGAAAAAGTGTAAATGATTTGAAATAACAAAAATAATAATTTTCATAGTAGAGGTTGTACTAAACTGTGGTCAAGCATTCATCAATTAAACATGTGTAACAAAAATGAAATGACAGGGAAACACATAACTCAGAGGTGAAAAGATCTCGAATCTTCAATCTGCATTTCTATTAATTTAGAGTTTCTTCAAAATTACTTCGTCAACAATATTTTTCAGAGAGATCAAAAAGCCCCGTTTTAGTCTTCGTTCCTTGTATTTTTACAAGGTCATCCATACTTGATGGTTAACAATCTCCTACTTCCTAGGAAAAAGTAGTTACGAAACTAAAACCTTAAACGGTGCACGATTAACTTTTGTTTATCTATCATTTCAACGGTATGAGTTTCCAAACGATTTTCATTGCTTAGTTGAAGTCTCTCCCTCCTTTGATGCTACACATTCAATACATTTCTCAAGAAAATGGGCAAAGTTTCTAGGAGGTGTTGGAAGATCTTTAGTCTCAAACGGATAGAACTTTCTTTGTACCTTTGGGAACCGGTCTTCAAAACCTTGGTCGGAAAACTTGATCACCTGCAATTTTAAACTGGGCTATACCAACCATTTGTTTATTAGGTTGACATCGATTTCTTTCAATTGTAAGATTTCAGTCTGAATCTTCTTCAAACCTTCTTTGCAGTCCAACTGTTGCTTTTCAATGTTTATCTGCCCCAGTGGCTCAGAGCAGTCATCTTTTTCAATCCCTATTGCTTGCTTATCCAAAGAATCGAGGATTCCTTCACAATCATCTTTGATTTCTTTGACTATCTTCTTGCTCTCAGACATATTTGTTTCCCATACCTTGAGCATGATGTATCCTAGATTTGATTGAGTCAATAGCATGTGGCGTGGTGTCGGATATGGCATCTCCCTCTGGGCTGAAAATATCAACTATAGCTTCACTCTTCTTGGGTCCCTTCTTTGGTGCCATAACTTTCGTATTGGAATGAAAACCTGTCACAGAAGAGAGGTGTATAAGCTTGGCTGGATGCGACTTACTCCTGATAGAAAGAACAAGAATAAGGTTCAAAACACAGACCTTTAATTTTCCTTTAACTCATTTTATGGTGAAAGTATTGACGCAACTACCAAGAATTTAATACCTGTAATGCAAAGAATATTTCTGAGTTACGCATTTGCGTCATGGAAATCACCAGCTATCTGTTATTAATATGGCCATATTTCGGCGATTCTAAATTCAAAATTCGAAAGATCTCGTTCAATGGAAACCGAAAAATGAAAATACCTAAGAAGTTTAATTACCATTAATTGTGTTTTTAAAACGAATTTAGTTCTTTTTAAACATTGATTTTGAGTTGAGATTTCGCGTTTCGGGGTTTTAGGGATCTTGCTTACACGAGGTATGTCACCACTAAACCTCGAATCCCGAAATCGCGATGAGATTAGTTTAGGCCTTAGCTTTGGTATTAGTAATTTGATTAATCAGGATCAATAACTAACTTCCATTTTTTCGGGATTTCGCGATTCGATATGTATTGAAAACGTATTGCTCTGAGTGAACCCAAATCCCAAAAGGTTAAAAGATTGTTAATTAACTCCTTTAGGGTTTTAATTTATCGTGATTAGAAGTACTTTACAGAACGTGCATCAGGGCTTTAAAAAACACTTGAGTTTTCTGCCCTTTATTGTTATAAATAAATAAATCCATTTCGGGATTTCGGTACCGGGATTTAGGAACTGATAGCGCGGATTATACCTTATTAAAATTTGAATCCCGGAAAAGAAAAGTTTTAGTCTTAGAGATAAAAAAATTTAAGACCTGGTTTCAACATAGGCTCCAATTGGGGACCTCGTCTCCTTGTGGGACGAGGAGAACAAGCAGACTTAATGCCTTTATTAGGTAAATGGGGTCAGTTATTCCATTCTGTGAGACATAGTTGTAAAAACCCAACCAGGAGGATAAAGATTTCAACCTTAACTTCGGAAAACTTTCAAGATTAAAACGTTCGACAATCTCGAGATAGGCTCACATAGATTTCCCTTTCTAAAACCGACCTCAGATTTGTGCAAGATAATCGAAACAAGATTAGTCGTTCTACCAGTTTTTATTTGATCATATTCGCATCAAGGGACTCTTAGAGTGTGGTCTGGAATCCCATAATCTTAAAGTGTAATCTGGCTGAAAAATGAAAAATTACCAGAGCATCTTGCAATTCGTGTATAACAGCCTTGTCAGATATGTAGACATTGCTTCACTGCTAGCGAGCCTGTTCAGTACCCCGGTGAAGTTATCATATTTTCCACATTGAATTTCCTTTCACCACTTCATTATTTTTAGCATTTAAATGCTGAGATGAGGGCAATCATATAATGAATTTCCTTTCATCATCTCTTTAGATTAGATGGGGGCAGTCAATAATGAATTTCCTTTCATCATCTCTTTAGATTGGATGGGGGCAATCAATAATGAATTTCCTTTCACCATCTGTCTATATATACTTTTGTTATGAAGTGGGGGCAATCAATAAGTATGTAACATACTCGGGGAAAATATACTGCTTAATTTTTTTTTACAGCAAAGGTCTGTCAACTTATTTAAATAGCTCTGGATTAATATTGTTTTGGCCCTCAGGCACTTTAACTTTATGGAGAATCTCGGGGAAAACTTATTAATATTTCTTAGGGACTTCCCTTGAGCGAAAACGATCATTTTATTTCCACTAGAATGACTAAAAATGTTAGGATTAGCTTAGACATACTTCCGGTTTAGCCAAAGTTTAGGAGAAACATAGAATTTTACCTATCCTCACTTTGAAAGTTAGTCTGAACGTTTCCGAAATTAAGATGGGACCTTTTCCTTTTTTCTTTCTCTTTTTTATTTATTTATTTTTATTTTTAGAGACTAATGGGAAAATAGTCAGGGTTGGGTGAAGAGTAAGCTTGATAGTGATCGAAGGGAAAAGGTGAGAGAACCTCGGAAACTTAGGAGTGCCAGTGACTATTATATATTTTTTTTACCTTAACAATCATGAAATTTAGTGTCTCGTTCATTGGTACCTCTTAGGACATTTTTAACTCAGGTTCCCAGGTCAGAGTTCATACCTTAGTAGTTCGTTGTATTTACAGCTAGACGACTATTTACTTATTACCTTTTTGGTAAGTATTTATCATGATTATTCATGCAGATTGCCCTTTTAGTATAGTTGATCTCTTGAGTCCTTGACAATTTTCCTGCAAATAAAATGACCTGATAACTGTCAGACACTCATACAAATTTCGTGAACTGCTAGATTTGAATTGTTTTGTATTTGCATTTTCTAAATAATTTTAAATGTTTTTTTTTTTTTGTTTTTTTTTTTTAACAGAATTAAACTTACCGAAAGCAATGTAACTGTAAAGAAAACATGAAAACAAACCGGTATGTACAATGAAAGTTCGAAAACATATTACTGCATGTAGTGTTTAAGGTATCTCCCATTTACAGCGGCACTCAGAATGTCTCCATCGAGATTTTCTAATGAAAAAACACTTCTTCCTTTTGAGGTCGAGACTCTATAGGGGCCAGACCAGATCGAATCGAACTTGCCGTGTTTTCCAGTGTCTTCTCTTCTGGCTTCCCATTTTTGTACCAGATCTCCAGGGAGGAAATCTCTATCCTTAGCCTTTTGATCGAATAAAGCCTTCATTTTATCTTGATATCTTTGCAATGTTTCATTTACTTTTTCTCTATTTTGTTGAACTTTGACCAGCTAGTTTGCTCTCCTGGTAATGTCCTTAGGTTCTTCGTTTGAATCTTGCCAGAGTTTCATTACTAGCAGAGCAAGATTGATTGGTAAAATAACATCAGTGCCATATACCATCTGAAAAGGGGACATCCCAATTTCCCTTTTGGTACTTATCCTGTTGGCCCATAGAGCGTATTTCAAATGGATATGCCACGTTTTCTTGTTCTCAGTCAAGATTTTTTTTATCACGGTTGTCAGACTTTTGTTAGATGACTCAGCTAAATCATTGCCCTACAGATAATAAGTTGTGGAGTGTCATAATATGATGTTAAATTTTTGGCAAAAGCTTATCATAGCCATCGATTTAAATGTTTGTGCATTATCGATGACTATCTTTCAGGGACAGCCGAATCTGGATAAAATATTTTCTTCTAGAAAAGTGATTACAACTGCGTCACTTGTGTTTCTCGTGGGAATAGCTTCCACCCACTTAGTAAAATATTCTGTTGCAGATAGAATCCACTTGTGCTGAGCACTGGAATGTGGGTGAATCTCTCCAATGAAATCAAGACCCTATTGCTGAAAAGGGGCTTCGATTTTAACTGGAATTAGAGGTAAAGCTGGGACTTTCTGTTTACCTGTAAACAACTGACAGGGAATACAAGTTCGGACTTTGGATTTTACATATGTGAATAGTTTGGGCCAGTAATATCCAACTGTTAAGATTTTATAAGCTATGTCTCACCAAGCATGGTGTCCTCCACACACTCCCTCATGGAACTCATTTATATAACCTTTTCAGTTTCAGTCTCGACTAAACATCTCAGCAAGAAACCCCGGGGGTCCTTCCAATATAATTTTCCGTCTATAATACAATATTTTATAGCATGTAGCTTCAGTGTCATGGCTTTAGATGGGGTTATTTCACTGGGACATTGAAGACTCAATAAGTAAGAAACAATATCATGGTACCAGGCTGAAGAAGAAAACCTGTCTTCTATCTCAACCGTAGGTGTAGCAAAATCGAGTTCATTTATCTCAAGGAAATCTTCATCTTCTTGCAGCTGATTTATTTCGAGTGCCTGCAAGTTTGATTTGGCTAGCAATTTAGCTAGACCTTGGCCTTTAATGAGTTTTGTTGGTTTGACTTCCAGATCGAACTACTGAATCTTAGCTAGCCATCTGCATCTTCTCCCATCACTATCTGGCTGAACCAGTATGTCTTTGACAGAGCTTGCAGGAACATAGGCTATGATCTTCAAATGTAATACGTACGCTCTGAAGGCCTTGAGAGCCTTGACCATTGTGTAAGCTTGTTTTTCTAGTATATTATATTTCAACTCAGCATCTCTCGGACTTTTACTGAAAAAAACAATGGGTTGTTCAAATCCTTCTTCATTTTTCTATAACAATACAACTGTGATAGTGTGTTCGGAAGCGAAGAAAAAAATCAGAAATTCTTTTGTGTAATCAGGACTTGCCAAGACTGGCGCTTCGCTGATAAATTTCCTGATTCGTTGAAAAGATGCTTTGGCTTCACTTGTCCACTTCATCTCACTGTTCTTTTTCAACATATCTTTGATCAGCTTCACAATTTCGGCGAAGTTAGGGATGAATCTTCTCAAGAAATTTATTTTTCCTAAGAAAGATTGAATTTCTTTTACATTTCTAGGGATGTTTATAGTATCTATTGCTTCAGTTCTTTTTGGATCTATTTTGATTCCGTCTTTAGACACTATATGACCTAATAGCTTACCTTCTTTCATAGCGAAATGAATTTTTTTGGAATTGAGGGACAAACCAAATTTACGACATTTCTTGAAAGTTTGCTTCAGGTGTACTAGATGTTCTGCATTAGATTTTGAAAAAACAGTCAGATCATCGAGATAGATAACAACAAATTTATCTCTCTCACCCACGAAGGCGATTTCCATGGCTCGCTTGAAGGTTGCCCCTGCATTCATCAAACCCAAAGGCATTTTATCATACATGAAGGTACCCCAAGGGGTACTAAAAGCCGTTTTTTTCTTATCATCTTGGTGTATTGTGATTTGATTGTAACCTGAAAAACCATCAATCATCGACATTCTGTAAGTTCCAACTACTTTCTCTAAAACGTGGTCCATCTTAGGCAATGGGTAATTGTCTTTGAGTGACGATCGGTTCAGGTTTCTAAAATCAACACACAGTCTGATTTCACCATTTTTCTTTCTTACTGGGACTAAATTAGCCACCCACTCAGAATATCTTAGTGGGATGATGATTTTTGCGTCCAAGAGTTTTTTTACTTCTTTTTCTATTAGTGGTAGCAGCATAGGGTTTATCTGTCTGAGTTTCTGTTTAAAAGGCTTGACACTAGGTTTCAAAGTAATTTTATGTTCGATTATAGAAGCATCATAAGTTCTCAGTTCGTCATAAGACCAAGCGAAAACGTCTTTATATTTTCTAAGCAACTCAGCATATTTACTTTTGGTTTCTAGGGATAGGTATTTGGATAGTTTCACCAACCGAGGATTTTCTTTGGTACCTATGTCACAGTCCTCGACCTCTTCAGGCTGAGGTTGTAAAGTGGATCTTAAAGGGATATCATCTTGATTAAATAACATTTCCAAGGGAATCAGGCCCTTGGAGATCTAGTTATTTTTTAGAACAAGCATCCGATGATTGGCGATTTTATCATGGAATTATTGGGGGTCCTCCCCTTCCTGCATGATCCAAACATGATCATTTTGGTTTTCTTGGTCGGCATGCATTTCGGCAAACTTGTCTATTGATTCTAAAAATTTGCGCAGTTGTTCATTGTCCTCAAAAACTTGCCAGTGTTGTATGTTATTGGGTATGGAAGGTCGGTGTCTCATTTGTATATGGTACTTTAGTTTGAAAGCGGTAGGAGGTGTGAATGTTGAAGTTGTTTTGGCTAACGCATCAGCTTGTTGGTTTTCAGTTCTTGGAATGTAGTGAACCTTGACAGAGGAGAAGAAAATTTTTATCAGATCCCAGATGCAATTCCTATAAGACCTCAACCTAGGATGTTTGGACTGGTACTGTCGGTTTACCTGTTTTACGATTAGCTCGGTGTCACCAAATACTTCGAGTTTTTTTATTTTCATTCTCCTAACAGCTTCTAACCCTAACACTAAGGCTTCATACTCGCATACATTATTAGTGTGGTCCACATTCCACTGTAGTCTATAGGAAAAGGGGATTACGAATTGATTATCGGGAGCCACAAGGAGTGCCCCAACTCCAGCTCCAAAGTAGGATGAAGCACCGTCAAAAAACATCTTCCACACACCAGTGCTATATACATTTTTTTTATTTTTTTATTTTTCTGTTTTTTCTTCTGTACAACTTTCATCTATACCTAAATCAATATCATCATCAATGGATAAAATACAATTACCTAAATCTTGATCTGTAATATATACAGGGTGGTTATTTGGGTTGTGTGGATCACTTACCGTGAATTCCAACCTGGTTTCTCTGTATAGGCGCGTGAACTATCCTCCAAAAACTGGAATCGTAGAATATGTCATGTCAAGCTGCAGAGATCCTCCAATCTTGGCGCCCCAGGGTATGGATAACAACATACCATATTTCATAGGGATATCGACGACCACTACGTCCATGAGAATGTGTTTTGCAGGTATTTGTGCTAGATTTACCACCAAGTCTTTAATCATGTCTATACATTTAACTTTTCTTGAATCGAATGAATATAAATCTCCATAAGGCCTAGTGATTTCGAGACCCAATTTATCCATAATGGCTTTAGGAATTACATTGTGGGATGCTCCAAAATCGAGCATACAGTTATGGAGTAGGTGGTTGAACAAGGTTAACGTGATATAGAAGGGGGCAACGGTGTCTTTGGCGCCTTCGAAATGTGGACCAAAAACTATGTTCGGCTTGTCATATTCTAAGTTAATGACGTCAGCTTGGCTTTCGTCTTCTAAAAAACTAATCATCTTGGCAATTTGTTTTCTGTATATGGGTTTTTTTTCCATTTCGACAAGAGGTATAGGAATCTTGATTTTGTTTATTTCATTTTCCAGACTAAAATTTCCCAAGGCCTTGTCGCTCTCTGTGTTTTAGGCCTCCGTTCCTTTATTTTCGGCTTTCTTTTGTGGTGTAGATTTGGTTTCACTCACAGAGACCTGTGTTTTCATGACAGGTGTTCCTACTGACTTTGGCTTGACAGGTTGCATGTCAGGGATGTTGGTTTTTGCAGTCTACTTCTCAGCATCCTTTGGAGCTGCTTCGTCAATTTTTCCCCTCGGCAAGATCTTTTTCGTTGGGGCGGTTGGAAGGCTCTTGTTTCTAGGTCTTAAATTGTATTTCAGGTGCAGTTCATCCATTATATCATCTGCAATACCCTGATAGGTGAAATCTTCAGAAGTACTGTTGCTTACATCGTCTTCCGATCTATTTTATTTATTTAAAGATTTTTCATAATCTTGTCTCAATAAATAGGGTGATTTACTATCATCACCAAGATTATTTATATCCTCATATAACTCTTCAAAATCTTCTAAGTCTTCCTCTCCAATGAAGTATGCACTCTTGAAGGGTGTTGGGATTTTTTGATCCTCATTCTTAATCTGTCTTTGTGTGGCTTGAGGATCAGGATTCCTTCTAAAATCTTTCCTAGGAAAATGTTCCTTTTTTGGTTTATCAAGTTCCATTTTTGAGATCTTATTTGATAGCTCTCTAATTACCCTATCCATCTCGTCAATTTTATCTCTCGAGGATTTCCCTGGTCCAGAGGATCTGCCTTGTTCTTTGAATTTTCTATTATCTTTGTTCATGGTTTCTACTTTGGCTTTTAGTTTTCCTAATGCCATCATGTTCGATTATATTTCTAGGGCATCATATTGCATCTCGGTGAGATCTACTGATCTCCTTTCTCTTAATAATAGAGAAAAATCAAGTTCAAAGGCTCCAATGAATGTTACTTTCACTGCGGGTTGAGAAGGTTTGACCTTGACCGGGATTTTATTATACAACTTATTAAATCTTTGAGTGAACTCAAGAACTGATTCTGAGCTTTTCTTCCTGAGATCCCCAAATTCAATTAGGTAATAGAGGTGGTCTCTCCTTTCTCCCCATTGTCTGATAAAAGAGTTTTCAAGTTCTTCATAAGACCTTACAAATCTCGTTGCCAAAGATCGAAACCAGGTCCTCACCTGTCCTTCAAAACTCTAAACGAAGAGTCTAGAATAGACATCTTCGTGCTCGATTCCAAGGATGTCAGCAAATTGGTCAAAGAAATTGATGTGTTCTTGTGCGGTTAAATCTTCTTCCCCTGTGAATTTAGGAAGACTTTTCATGTAATTTTCAAGAAGGTTGTGTAGGGGGACAGGGAGGACAAGGGGGGCATATCTGGAAACCACCTTAGCAAAGATTCTAGGGAGTGGTACTTGGCCGCCTGTTGCTCCTCCTCTGGCACCACCTGCAGCACCGCCTCTAGCTCCTGTGTCTTCGTGTGCAACCATTGATGGATTTGAGGCCGAAAATCAGAGTGTATGAGGAGAAGGCCCATGAAAGTTTCGTAGATTTTGAGTTATGCTTGAATGTGACAGAAAGTTTTTGGGGAACTGATTATCAAGGCACATGAAATTAGAGAAATAAGGTCCCAGAAGAAAAGAGCTTGTTTTTCCAGACTCATAAGATGAATATATCGGAGAATCAATGAGGATTGAATCAGGATATATAGGGAATTTGTCAGAGTAATGGGTAGTAGGGGTATATACTTAGGGAAAAGAGAACGTATTGGTTGAAAGGGGGAGTGAGAGGGATCTCTCAAGTATTTACTTAACGTTCGACTGTGTAGAATCAGGTTGACAAATAGTATGTATGGGAGAAATGATTTTCCTAAGGGATTTTCGTGATTTTAAAATCTTTTTCTGATCAGAAATTGGCGAGGTCTGCTTGTCGTCCGGGTTATTTCTAGTGTTCTTTCGGCTAAAATCCAGTTTAATTATCGTGGAGTCGCCAATTGAAAGATAAAAGTAGCCTTAGAAGGTTTTTCGATCTTTGTTCACTATCAAAGAAATAAAGTGTCAATGTCGTTCTTCCCAGGGAAAAATTTTGTTTCTTCATCCCCGACAATGGTGCCAAAAAGATGTTGTTCCTGATTTTATAATTTAAGGCTCTAAAGTATACTGTCAAGGCATCTGAAAAAATAGAGGGAGCTAAGAATAGAATAAAGACTGATAAAAAGGTAAAGGCTATTGTCGGTTTCTCAACTGTCTCTGTTGAAACTCCTAGTTTTCCTGGATACTGATATCTCTCTCAATTGCTGCCCATGAACGTTCTAAGTCAACCCGGTTATTTGTTGTTTGCAAAATAGTGTTAAATAAATTTAGAGCAATGCTGGTTTGATCCAAGACACCGGGCTCGTTGTTAGGCTGCCTTGCAACCGGTACTGTCGTGAAGATGGAAAGTAAAGGAGGATAAGATTATGTGCTTTCTTTTTAGGATGATTATCTCTATTCCACAAAGTAACGAGAATGATGTTAAAACATAAATAAATAGTCAGATCAAATTGTAGGCCTTTTCTTGTATCTGAGTTAAATTTTAAAGAAAATAAATATGCATGATATGGAGAAAAACATAAAGATATTAGCAAAATGAGGCATCAATTTCGAAGGAATCTCACATTGTAACAGAAGACTAGGAAATGATAAAAATATTAATGAAGCATATGATGCTGAAATCTAAGCATCTACAAGTCCTGTATCTGTTGACAACGGATACAGAGGAAAAACTGTAAATGATTTGAAATAACAAAAATAAAAAATTTCACTGTAGAGGTTGTACTAAACTATGGTCAAGCATTCATCAATTAAACTTGTGTAAGAAAGATGAAATGACAGGGAAACACATAACTTAGAGGTGACGAGATCTGGAAACTTCAATCTACATTTCTATTAATTTAGAGTTTCTTCAAAATTACTTCGTCAACAATCTTTTTCAGAGAGATCAAAAAGCCCTGTTTTAGTCTTCGTTTCCTGTATTTATACAAGGTCATCCATACTTGATGGTTAACAATCTCCTACTTCCTAGGAAAAAGTAGTTACAAAACTGCAACCATTGCACGATTAACTTTTGTTTATCTATAATTTCAACAGTATGAGTTTCCAAACGATCTTCATTTCTTAGTCGAAGTCTCTCCCTCCTTTGATGCTACACATTCAATACATTTCTCCAGAAAATGGACAAAGTTTCTAGGAGGTGTTGGAAGATCTTTAGTCTCAAACAGATAGAACTTTCTTTGTACCTTTGGGAACCGGTCTTCAAAACCTTGGTCAGAAAACTTGATCGCCTGCAAATTTAAACTGGACTATACCAACCATCTGTTTATTAGGTTGACATCGATTTCTTTCAATTGTAAAATTTCAGTCTGAATCTTCTTCAAACCTTCTTTGCAGTCCAACTGTTGCTTTTCAATGTTTATCTTCCCTGGTGACTCGGAGCAGTCATATTTCCCAATCCCTAATGCTTGCTTATCCAAAGAATCGAGGATTCCTTCACAATCATCTTTGATTTCTTTGACTATCTTCTTGCTCTCAGACATATTTGTTTCCCATACCTTGAGCATGATGTCTCCTGGATTTGATCGAGTCGATAGCATGTGGCGTGGTGTCGGATATGACATCTCCCTCTGGGCTGAAAATATCAGTTGTATCTTCACTCTTCTTGGGTCCCTTTTTTGGTGCCATAACTTTCGTATTGAAATGAAAACCTGTCACAGAAGAGAGGTGTATAAGCTTGGTTGGATGCGACTTACTCCTAATAGAAAGAACAAGAATAAGGTTCAAAACAAAGACCTTTAATTTTCCTTTAACTCATTTTATGGTGAAAGTATTGACGCAGCTGCCAAGAATTTAATACCTTTAATGCAGAGAATATTTCTAAGATACGCATTTGTGTGACAAAAATCACCAGCTATCTGTTATTAATATGGTCATATTTCAGCGATTCTAAATTCAAAATTCGAAAGATCTCGTTCAATGGAAACCGAAAAATGAAAATAGCTAAGAAGTTTAATTACCATTAATTGTGTTTTTAAAATGAAGTTAGTTCTTTTTAAACATTGATTTTGAGTCGAGATTTCACGTTTCGGGGTTTTGGGGATCTTGCTTACACGAGGTATGTCACCACTAAACCATGAATCCCAAAATCGCGATGAGATTAGTTTAGGCCTTAGCTTTGGTATTAGTAATTTAATTAATCAGGATCAACAACTAACTTCCATTTTTTCAGGAAATCGGGGATCGAGATTTCGCGATTCGATATGTATTGAAAATGTATTTCTCTGAGTGAACCCGAATCCTAAAAGGTTAAAAGATTGTTAATTAACTCCTTTAGGGTTTTAATTTATCGTGATTGAAAGTACTTTACAGAACGTGCATCGGGACTTTAAAAAACACTTGAGTTTTCTGCCCTTTATTGTTAAAAAATAAAAATTAAATAAATCCATTTCGGGATTTCAGTACCGGGCTTTTGGAACTGATAGCACAGATTATACCTTATGAAGAGTTGAATCACGGAAAAGAAAAGTTTTAGTCTTAGAGATAAAAAACTTTAAGACCTGGTTTCAACAGGGAGAATGACTAAAGTTACAATTTTGACCCCTGAGGGTAACACAAGGACAAACATCTCTATTGGATGAAACCTTTACCCTAGCGACTCTAGTCAAAAAGACCAGTAGCACCAAGTAGCGTGGTTCAGGAACCCTAGCTCCGAAGACGATCTACACCAGAGAAAATCCTGACCCAAACCCTGTAGAGCCTATGTGTGACCCCGATAAACTTCTGCGCAGGACTAGAGAGCAAGCATCGGACCCGTTCTATTAACTGGACAGAAGCCTGTCCTTCCCCAAAGACGACATGCAAAGCATTGACGACCTTGAGTTTGACGCATTATTTGAGAAAACCTTGTTCAGGTCTAAGTTGGAAACCAGCTTGGACGAGGTAGTTTTCGACCAAAAGAGATTCCAAGCCCTGATACCTAATAATATCCCTCAAATCCTCAACCCTCCTAGATCCATGGACGCCAAATTCGCCCCCCTTGCTCTGCCAGCCTAACTGCATGATTTGCCCCAAAATTATAGCTAGATGATTAAGCTCTACGATGTTGAAGGGAACGTTTCAACCTAGAGGCATCTGGATTGGTTCAATGATTTCGTCGACCTAGAGGAGGTAGACTATGCAGACACGAAAAATGAGGTTGTTCGCATGGATCCTTTCGGGGGAGATGAGGAAATGGTTCAAATCCCTCCCGAAAACAAGCATTCGATACTTTTTCGTGTTCGAAATGTCTTTCATTACTAGATGGGGAGACAATAAGAATCCTTTGTAGATTTTGACGCAATACAATAATATGAAGAGGGCACCGGAGGAGATGGTGCAAGAATTCTCAGCCAGTTTCATGAGTTTTTATAACTTGATTCCTGTAGAATTTTAGTCGCCCCCTGGGGCTGCATAGTTGCGATACGCTGACTCCTTCAACAACGATTTTGCCTTGTTGTTGAGAGAAAGGAGATCAACAAATCTAGACACCATGATGAGTGATGCAATCGAAGTCGAGGTAAACATGATGGCATCAGGGAATATCAAACAGATATTCAACAGAGGTGATAAGAAACCCCAAGGGGATGCACATCCATCGACATCTTGGTCGTCAGACAAAAAATTTGACTTGATGTTGAAGATGATGGAAAAAATGATGGAAATAATGTCCATGGGAAACAACCCTGTTGCCCGAGAACAGCATGATCCCCAGCCCAGAAATCAGAACCTCAGAAGGGGTCAAGTTCCTCAGATCAGACAGAGGGAGCAGAGAGACCATGGCGACCAGCAGACAAGGCCTTTGTTCCAAAACAATTACGCCTTTGAGGACTTCAATCAAATGTTCAAATACCAAATGCATTTTTGCGATGGCAAGAACACGTGCGTGTTTTTAAAAAAGGGTGAACATGATCAATACATGAGCAAAAACAACGATTTTGTGCTGGAAACCAATGTTGCACCATTTTCTAAAATGGATGATGCATTGTCTTGGGAAATGGAAGAATTCAAGACAGGTTATCACAATGCCATTATGTAGTTCCAAAAGAAATACAACCTCATAAGAAAAAGGGTGTCTGCGAAGTCTCAACAGTCAAACCCCATCAGAGAGCCTTGGCAGAAAAATCCTTCAAGGAAACCCCCGACAGATACCCCTTCCAAAATCCGACCAAATCCAGACAACTGGACTAAGGATGCAACTGAAAAGGCAAAGTCAAAGGAGGAGGCCACAAGGAAAGCGCTGGAAACAAGTCGGGAAGCGTGTGGAAAAGAGGTAGAGAAGGTTTTTCCCCCCTTTAACTTCGAGCATGAAATGGCCAAGATCAAAATCTTTGTCCCTTTTAACGAACTTATCATAAAGGGTGAATATCGAGAGAAAATTATTAAAATGGGAAAAACTCCCAACACTTTGAATGTCCAAGATGATCATCCTGCCATTTTTTTTGGTCAGCCTGTAAAGGATATAAGCGATGTTGAGGATGTTCCCCCATTCTATATCAGTCTTAAAGTCTATGACATGACCCTGCATAACGCCATGCTAGAATCCAGTGTGTCACACAACCTCATGCCAAAGGTAATCGTGGACGAGTTGGGTTTGGACATAACTAGGCCCTATAAAGACCTTTTTTCTTTTGATTCAAGGAAATTCAAGTGCTTGGGTCTCATCAAAGACTTGGTCATGTCACTGGCCCAAATCCCTTCAAATAACATGGTTATGGACGTGGTCGTGGCATACATACCCCCTAAGTTTTGCATGCTGCTATCCAGGTCATGGGATGCGAAGTTAAAGGGGACTCTGCAAATGGACATGCCATACGCCACCATTCCTATCTTTGGCCAGGATAAACAGTTATACAAAGAAGTGCTACTGAAATACATGGTAAGAAGTAAGATGCAACCAAATAACCATCCTATCTACTCCGTCGACATTGAGGTCGGCTCCTCCATATTCTACAATGACCTCAGCTTTGAAGAGGAGTTGATAGCCATCATCATCGTCGATGAGGAATTCGTGCGACAAGAAGCAGAGTGCGTAAACCCAAAGAACCGCGTGAAAAATGAGATATGGAACATGATTTTTGATGGCGCTGTCAGTAAGGAAGGAGCAGGACCCAACATATGGATAAGTCCGCCCAAGGTGGGCACAAAACTCTGTTCGTACAAGCTCGCTTTTGATTGTACAAACAACATGGATGAGTATGAGGCATTGATTTTGGGCCTGAAGGTTTTGAAATAATTAGGTGCAAAGAAGATATAAGTGCACAGAGACTCCTAACTGGTTATAAACCAGGTGAAAGGCATATACCAATCAAAACACCCCAGGCTGAGAGCGTACAAAAACCTAGTGTTGGACCTCCTCGAAGAATTCTCGAAGTATAATCTATTGGCGATCCCAAGGGGGAAGAATCAAATCACTGACGCATTGGCCACCTCGGCCTCAGTTTTCAAAATTGCCATCTTTCCCAACAGAAAATACAATATCGAGGTGAAACACAGGTCGTTAGTGCCTCATAATTTCAAATATTGGCAAGTGTTTTAGAATGACAAACAGGTGGAGAGATTCCTCCAAATGAGTGACGAGTTCGATAACATAAACATTGATGACGAGTGTTGTTGTGACGAAGATGAGAGCGCAAATGTGCATAGTGATGAAAACCCTTTCCATAACTAGATAGTGGGAAGGGACATAGTACAACTAAAAAATAATATCATCTCGAAGGGGTTAGTTCCGCCGAAAAAGTTGTTTGATGAAAACGAGTTGGATAGAAATCCCAAGATCACTGCAAATGATAAGGATGTTGAAGATTGAAACATCGGGACTGAGGAGAACCCGAAAATAATCAAATTGTTGAAAACACTCAGTCTGGAGGTCAAGCAAGACTACATCAAGCTCATGAAGGATTTCCCCGATGTTTTTGCTTGGAGTAATGACGACTTGAAGGTGTACGACACTAAAGTGATTCAGCATGTCATCCCTCTCAAAGAAGACCATAGGCCTTTCAAACAAAATATGAGATAGATAAATCCCCTACTGTTGTTGTTGATCGAAAAGGAGGTAAAGAAACTCTTTGAAGCTAAAATTATCGTTTCTTTAAGGTTTTAAAAATGGGTGGAAAATTTGGTACCTGTAAGGAAAAAGAACGGTGAAATAAGATTGTGTGTGGATTTTCGAAACTTAAACAAAGTGTCCCTTAAAGACCACTACCCGCTCCCTAAAATGGACTATATTCTGCAAAAGTTGGTGGGGTCCCAGAAGATGTCCATGTTGGATGGTTTTTCAGGCTATAATCAGATCATGGTCCACTCGGACAACAGAGAAAAGACAGCCTTTACGACACCATGGGGGATGTTCATGTATGCCAAGATTCCTTTCGGGCTGATGAACATCGGAGCTACCTTCTATAGGGAAATGGACATAGCATTTTTTGACGAAAAGGACAATTTTATTGTGATCTATCTTGATGAAATCACAGTGTATTCTGACTCTGACGAACAACACCCCGGGCATCTGAAGAAAGTTTTCCAGAAGTGCAGGAAATTTGGCATATCATTAAATTCAAAAAAATCACATTTTGGGATGCAAGAAGGGAAGTTGTTGGGGAATATCATCTCGAAGGAGGGTATAAAGATAAACCCCAACAAGGTTGAAGGAATACTTAAAATTGACACTCGACACAGTAAGAAGGAAGTGAAATCCTTCCTGGGAAAATTGAACTTCTTGAGAAGGTTCATTCCGAACCTGGCAGAAATTATAAAACATATCACCTGCATGCTCAGAAAGGGAAATGAGATCAAGTGGAATTCGGAAGCCAGGAAATCATTTGAGGATATCAAAGTAGCGCTGACTAAAGCTCCTATGCTGGCCAGTCCAGACTTCACAAAGGACTTCATCTTGTTTTCATTCGCCTCGGAGCATACAATTGATGGTGTGCTATTACAAAAAGATGATCAGAACTTTGAGAAACCTATAGCCTATTTTAGCAAGACGCTTAGATATTGTCCACTAGGGTATGACATTATGGAGAAACAAGCATGCGCCTTAGTAAAATCCATAAAGGAGTTTAGGACATACATATTACACTCCCACGTTATTTCTTACATGCCCAACAACTCAGTCAAGGATATCCTGACTCAACCTGACCCTGAGGGGAGGAGGGGTAAGTGGATAGCGGCCATGCTGGAATACAATCTCGAAATCAAGCCTATGAAGTTGATTAAAGTTCAGGGCCTTGCAAATCTGATGGTGCATTTGGACTATGACGATGTGGGGATCAACTTCAGCGTTGATCTGTCAGAGAATCCTCAGGAAGAAACAACTGCACGGGTGTCTCAGGATTTCATTGATTCATCGTGGTATACAGACATCATCTACATGCTGAGAAAACTGCAAGCCCCTCCAGGTCTATGTAAGACCAAGGCCATATTTTTAAATCTCAAAGAGGTTAAGTTCTGCATCCTGGATAGTTCACTATAATGGAAAGATCCCGGAGGGATATTGCTGAGTTGTTTGCTGGAAAATGACGCTAAGAAAGCTATCAAAGAATTCCACAAAGGCGACTACGGAGGACATCACTACTGGAAAACCACTATGCACAAAATCCTAAGAGAGGTTTACTATTTTCCTACCATATTTGCATACGTATACAAAGAAGTGTCCAGTTGCCACGAGTGTTAGATTTTCGATGGAAGAAGAAAGTTGCATCCCCTGCCACTAAAGTCGATCTCAATCGAAGCACCTTTCATGCAGTGGGGTTTGGAATTTATAGGGGAAATAAATCCACCATCCTCAGCGCAACATGGATGGATACTCACGACCACAAATTACTTCACAAAATGGATAGAAGCAATCCCCATGAAGCAGGCTACTGATGTAGTCATTATCCAATTTTTGGAGACAAACATACTGTCGAGATTTGGATGCCCTATCAAGATCATAATAGATAATGCGGTCGCATTCAAGTCCAAGAAGATGGAGAAGTTTTGTCATTACAATATAACCCTGGGGCATTCTACATCGTACTACCCACAAGGAAATGGGTTATCATAATCATCAAATAAAATCATGACCAGGATCATCAAAAGACTCTTGCAAGACAACAAGAAGGCCTGGAATAAAAAGTTTATTTATGCGTTGTGGGAAGACTGGGTTACCACCAAGAAGTCCATCTCAATGTTTCCATTCCAGATTGTATAGGGTGCAGATGCAATTTTCCCTACCTCACTGGGGTTTCCCGTCAAAAATTTGTTGCAAGAGAAGGAGGATGAGCTAGATGACATGCGGAGGAGAATAAATTAGCTAGTTCACACACATCAGATAAGGGAACAAGTGTACAATCGATCACAACTCCACCAGGAGAGGATGAAGAAAACCTTTGACAAGAATTCTAAGCAAGAGGATTTTCATTTGCGGTATCTGGTGTTGAAATGGGACGCGAGGAATGAGGATAAAGGAAAGCACGAAAAATTCGATAATCTTTGGACGAGTCCATTCAAAATCGGTGCATATCGTGGAAATAATGCTTATTTTCTAGAAGAACTAAATGGAGAGTGCATTGGTTGGGGGGCCGTAAATGGAAGGTTCCTCAAACACTATCTGGTGAAATAAAATCCGTTAAGTCACAAGTCATTATAAATAGTCGTTTTATTTTTGTGTCGATTCAGTATGTCAGCAGAAAATTGAAGCCTGAAGTGAAGGCCCTGAGTTTATGCTAAATATTTTAGAAACTGCATCGATAGGTTTAGGTTGTGTTTTTTTTTTCATATTTCAGTGTCTAAAAGTCGAATAAGGCCCAATGGTTAGGAACCTGGTCTACTATTCTTTGCTACCTCGTTGGGAGGATAGCATCCCCATTGGAGCCAACTATTAGCGCCGCCATTTTTATTTTCGGTTAGGGTCGATCTTAGTTGAGTCATGACATGTGTGTCAAAGAATGTGAGGTCAAGTACTTAAAAAAAAGGGGGTTTAAGTCAGGAAGTGTCTAGTTTCCCCTTGGATTCGGGAAGGGATGTCAGAGTCAAAACATGCATAAATAGTACAAGTTTGTACCCAAAGAGTCAAGTCCTGTCAAAAAGAGAGTTTCTACGTGCCCCAGGTCGAGGAAATTTGTTAATGGAAGTTGCATCGGCAAGTGCAGTGATCATCATCGGCTCATTATGAAGGATGGAAAAAGAAAAATCATGGCATTCACATCACATATGCCCTATAACCCTTATCAGTTGTATTTTACATGCGTGGATGTGCTATAGAAAATCTGCAGTTTGTTTCGAAACATCCAGTATCCATGAATTCAGTGTTCCCTGGCACGATTCCACCTCCCTCCTACCCTGTTATAAATTCCAGATGTTCTACATGCATTCTATTATCAAATCAGGCTTATGTGTTGTGTGTAGAATTCTCTCGCAAGCCCAGGTTGAGAAAGATTACTGCCTTGGTCCCATGCCTAATCCGTCGTGCATAGGATAAGTACGATTGGTGCCATGGAAACCTCCCAAAGCATAAGGAGGAGTGTGTGAAGAAGCAAAGGCGTTGGGCTTGAGCCCCAGATCTTAACGTTGATCAATGAAGATCTGGAGGTCAGAGCATCCTTCGAACAATTCGGGTGCATGGAATTTTGCACAAAAAATCAAGGATTCAATATAAGACTAGCCGAGAAGTTCGCACTCAGTTTCGATGGATCCCGCCCAGTGATCTCTGATGTCATTTTTTGAGTAATTGAGGAAACTGTGTCAACCGCAACAGAGATCCCTCCGCGCGGCGAGAGATGGTCTAAGGGCATGCCCTTAGACACACAATGCTATGAATATTTCATCAGACGGGATTGTTTAGGATGGAAGAGTGAAGCAGGCGTCCCGAGCAGATATTTGAAAGAACCTTTCCAAAAACTGCTTAGAGTAATTAGGAAATATTTCACCTGTGAAGGGAGGTTCGACATGATACATTCACACCACATTAGATTGTTGATGCACTTCATAGGAAGGAGACCATCAAATATACCCTTTTTCCTACACCAGAGTCTCCAGAAGATGGCGAGCAGCATGCAAGATGAAGTGGATCAATCGAAAAGGAAACTCTCTCATGTCTTGCTTATTAAATTGTTGATAGTTGAGGAATTAAGATGATCGGGGAGAAACTGGGATTCATTCTTGCTCATAGCAGGCTTCCCCAAGGATAAAAAAGGAGATCTCTCTCTATCTGCGGAAAGGGTAATACCACACCACGTGGAGGCTGGAGCAGAAGAGACTGCGCAGGAAGAAAAGACGTTAGAATCCATGTCCCCCCAACAACCAATACCCCAGAGAAGGGGTAGGCCAAAGAATAACAAGGAAATTGGGGAAGCTCAAGTCCCAAGCAAACCACGCACAAGGTCGACAGCTGAAGAATTACTTATGCGTGCTATTCGACTGGAACCTATCAAAGTTATGAATCGATAAAACTAGAGCGGAACAAGGAAGATAGATATTGAAGGAGAAGATGTTCGAGGGTCGTCCCAATAGTTGAAGCAGGTGCAACTCTCCATCATCGAGATTTATTAGGAAAATAGGGAATTGAGACGACAGTTAGCAGCAAAGACCCTTGAAGTGTCAGCATCACAAGGCCGTGAAGGAAACATGATGTGGCTCAAGAGACAGCTCAAAGATGTGCAAGATACAATCGTACAGTTGTGTGAAACACGGGACTGGTGAAATAAAGGAAGGCGAAGCATCTCAAAGAATGTGAAATGGTTGGGGAGAAAGTCTGCGTAGACCTTATCAGCGCGCATAAGAAGCATGCTTAAATAACTTTGTTTTTTGTATTCTCAAACGTGGCATGGATCTCGACAGTTTTGAATAAAGTGTTTCCCTTGGATGGTTTTGTCATTTTGGTAATGACTGCGACAGTCAGTAGTCACTTGCCACGTATGCACATTAGCAAATGAGTAGGCGACTGAAATCAAAACCATTACAGTGGATGGCGGAAATCTGACAGAGCACTTGATCATTCTGATATCCTGTCAAAGGAAGGCAATGACACATCACTCTCCTCCATGACGAGACCTTGTTGATAACCAAACCCCCATGGAAAAGACAAGTGGTAGTGACATGACCAAATACAATTGTTTTCTATTTCTGGAAAGAGGTCATACGAAAGGTCATTGAATGAAAGACGACTAGTTTCCTAGATTCTAGGGATAGTAGCTAGAGAGCAGGGCAGCCCAAGCGACACCCTTGCCTATATATTTTATCTTTTCAATGTAAAACAGGTAGATAGTGACTATTGAATGTAGTTGGATTCCGATCAAAATTTAATGCAAAATTCCTGAAGCTTTGATGAAAAGATTATAATTTTAGCAGTTGGATTGTTTCCTTTCTTTGCGTATGTACTTCTTGTATTCTTTATTCATATCTATTTATGTCTGAATAGGAACGTAATTTCGAACCTGGGATTCACTGTGTAGCGCCCTGGTATTTGTTCCATTCAGACAAACCGTTTTCCTCCAAGTTAACTCTGAATTCATCTTGAGAGGTGCTCTAAGTTACTTCATGTGTTTTTCTCCCCACCACACACAATGATTTTAAACTGAAGATTGTTGCTCGCTTAGCCTTTATCCTCTCAAGTTCAGTCACCAAGTCATTTGTTTCCATCGTTTTCTTAAACTGACTCCATATCCCAAGGTCTTACTCTCTTGCACCAATAGAACCAAAAATTTATTATTTAAAGGTGTTAAATCTCGGCGACAGCTTAAAGCCATATCCTGTATCGAGAGGAAGTCTCCTGAGAGAGCCCTCTCCAGGTCCGAAAGGCTAGTTTCGGGTCTAAAAGTTGGTTTGTAGGTTGCCTCTATCATTCGTTTCTCAGCCAAATGAAGTTTACATAGCACTAACATGATCAATAATATCTAGGAGTATGACATGGTAGTCAATCCATCCAAGTTGATCAAGGGTCGGGTTTTGGCCAAGTTGATGGCATAAAAAAATTTAAAAGTTGTAGGTATCAATGTTGTTGAAGACTTATTGGAGAATGTTTTGTAAGAAGAAGAGAAGTCCCATATGATTAATCCCTACTACCATCATTTTCCTTGGTATTATGAAATACATAACCTATTGACCAAGGACCAATTCCCACAACGACTGGACAAGTTGCAAAGGAGGCCTTTAAATCTCATTACAACAAAGTATTATGTAGTCAATGATGAGATGCATTGGAAAGATCCTAATGGCTTGCTAATCAAGTGCATGCTAGGAGATGAAGTGGAATGTCTAATTAAAAACATTCACCAAGGGATCTATGGAGGACACTTTGTAGCTAGGGAAAACACTCATAAATTATTGAGATTTTGGTATTACTAGTCTATTGTATTCACTAATGTCCATAATTATTTTAGAGTCTTCCATGATTTTCAGATCTCCATTGGTATACAGACGGTCCATCTTACCCCTAAATCCTACACAATTAGAATCTTCTTTCCAACAATGGGGCCAATACTTCATAGGAGAAATGAATCCTCCTTCCAATGGCCAATGTAGGCGTATCTTAATTTCCACAAACTAGTTTACCAAGTGGGTAGAGGCCATCCCTAGCAAGCAAGCCACTAAACAAGTTTTTATTAGGTTCTTCGAAGAAAATATCTTGACCTAATTTGTATAACCACAAAAAAATGTGATTGATAATTCCAAGACATTTAGCTCACTGAATTTGGTAGCCTTCTACCAAAAATACAATATTGTCTCGAGGCATTCCTCGAAGTATTATCTACAATGTAGTGGTTAAGATGAATCTTCTAACAAAAACCTCATGAACATAATAAATAATACATTGGTAGAGAATAAAAGGGCACATGATTCCCATCTCAAATATGTGCAATGGGAAGATAGAATCAACACCAAAAGGGCCTCAAGAAATCCCCTTTCTAGTTATTTTATGACATGGAGATGGTATGGTATATCCAACTAGATCTACCCATGATAAAACTAATGGAGGACATAGTGGTAGAGCCAGACAAAATCCAAATAAGGATAAATTGGTTGGTAGAGGTAGAAAAGAAAAGGGATATTAATAGAAGATAAAGGAGGTCTTTGACAAAAAGTTATACCTAGAAACTTCCAAGAAGGGGACTTCGTATAATGTGGGATAAAAGGCATGAGGACCATGGAAAGAATGGAGAGTTTAAAACCCATGGCTAGGGACATATATGGTTGAAGAATTTTTTGGAAAAATCCCTAATTATTTTCATTTGGAAAATATGAAGGGGAAACTACTAGATTTCCCTATCAATGGAATGCACTTCAAATATGTCATTACTTGAGGAAGAGGTTCTAAATAAAACCTACCTTGTACTAAAGTATTTTAGGTTCCAATTTTTATTTCTATTATTTTATTGGTTCTTTAAGCTTCGTCGTGCTTTTCAAAAAAGTATGCAACTAACATTTTTTACCCCATAGGCCCAAGTTTGGCTCCATACATGATGAATAAGGAAATAGTCTACTTCACCCAAGAGATCTAGTTCTTGGCACCTAAAGGAGCCATCCCACATAATGAGATGATATTATCTCTCCTAAATACCCCTACCAAAAATTTGTTTAGTTATACTCTAGAACCTTGATATCTTAGCCCTAAAATCCATCCCCTAGTGGAAATTCCTATGTTCTTCTCACCATTCCAATATGCCCCATATTCCCCCTTAGCCTCCCTAAGAGAAGACCTATGATAAATACCTAGACCTCTTATGAGCCTCCTTTGTACACAAGTAACCCCTTAAGATGTAAGAATGGTAAGATTGGTTAAGGACATGAAATTGTTGAGTATGGTATTCTAAGTAATATATTGGCTAAAATAACTCCCATGGAATCCATATCAACATGCAATATTCATTTGTGAGGGATAGGAGGAGTGTAATCCTAAAGGGAAGTAGAGGGGTGCCAATAGTCCATATGTATCTCACCCAAATAGATCAATGGACCACAATGGTTCACAAGGTTTACTTTCATTGAGGCCTCAAAAATTCTAAAAGGTTGCAAACACTGGATATTAATATTTATTGCTAAGATCAACAACCCATATCTTCTCATGAGGAGGCATGCTAAATGGGGATTGGAGGAAATTAAAGTGAAACAAAAGATTGAGATTTACCTTGCTAGATGAGATCAACTACTCACAATGCATCACAAGGAAGTTTGATCAAGGATCAGAAGGAACTAAAGTGCCATGAATGACTAAGATATACAACACCCGATGGGATCGATGTTCTAGGATTATCTATATGGATTGGTCTTTTGGGAGTTCAAATATGAATAATGACACCTTGAATGGCTAAGATTTTTCTTTCTCATCTAGATCCATGGATTGGTATGCACCACGAGTAATGAGGGGAATGAATAATTTGATGAAGTTAACTATTGTAAAGGTCAAGATATCACACAAATCATGAGATTGATGGTCCACAAGAATTCATGGCTAGGAACCTCCTTGCTAGTGTTAAAAATGGCAACACAAAAACTAGAGGGTATACACCCACATAGAATCAAGGATCTCCCCTAATGCAACGATTCCATTGGGCTCCCAAGGATCGAATCCTCCTCAACAATAAAAAGTGTCTTTCCATGAAAGAAAAAAGTGATGGAATAATTATGTGCTAACCATTTGGAACAATATGAAAAGTTAAGGGTTGCACAATGTTTTGTTTTGTCATTTAGCCATCCATAGTGCATAGAAGAACATACTCAATAATTTTAATTCCTTAACCAATAGTTTAAGTAGAATAAGATTTGGTGATTATAAAAAATATTAAATTATATCACTATGCCATCATCTAAAATTAAAGCTTACCACCTTTGAATTCATTATCCTTTGGTCTAAATCAAGTGCTTTCTTTTATTGGTTGATTTTTATCTGCAACACCACTGTATCTTTTTTTGTTTCTGAGTTTTATGTACACTATGTTGAAGGATGCTAAAACATCCTCTAGAGAATCCTCTTCCCAACCCACCAACTTTTACTTAGATATAAGCATCATTTCTTCTCTTAATACCCCCTCCTTCAATGATGAATTCATAAGAGTCATCACTCCCAAACTTAGTTATGTTACCCCCTGCTGCATATGGCTAATTTGTGCAAGGGCAAGGTAAATCCCCTTGTTATGCCTCTATTATATCATAGTATGTTGTCCCTAACACTTACATATTCCCTAATTTCATGGAAATATATGATGAGAATTATAATTCTTCCACCTACTCTCTCATATCTGTAGACAACAAAATGGAGATTTTCTCAATCACAGCCAAGTCTATCTCCATTATGTTAGAAACCTCCATAGGTACTACACTTTTTTCCCCATAAGTGAATAAAAATAGGTATATTCACATGTTTGATGAAAAACAAAAAGTGATTTATTGAAATTATTGCACAATCAAGGCCCTGCTCAAGTCTCATCCCCCCCATTCAAAACTAATTTTTTTCCTAAGTGGGTCCAAGAGTCCATATCCCTTTTCACCCTTATCCTAGGAATGGATGACAATTCCTTAGTAAATGAAGGCATGCTAGCTATATTAGATCTTTTCGATAGCTTCCCAACCCCTTTTTTTAGGTACTCCTAAGTCATAGCCATTGATATGAGAAATCAATTGGTCAACTTTAAAGCTAACAAGTTGTTTTCTACCCTTCCTACTTGGTGTACCAATTTATTTTCTGTCAAATATCCTCTTTGTCTCACCTAGGGATACAATAGTTCCAAGATGGAAAACTCACCAGGTGTATAGATTGGTTAACAGGGGTCAATAAGGGAAAATAGGGTTCCTCCATGATATATTTCATAAACAAGTTCATGTACTCTACATTCACAATCATAACATCGAAAGAACTAAAAATAATGCTTGAGAAAATCTATTCCTACCTACAATTGGTTGATGAACACATGAAGGGTGACTAGTTTTAGAGGGAGGGTTTTATTGTAATCAAGATGTATGGGGTGGAATATATTCCTTTTAGACTCCCCAAGATCCTTACACCAATCATTTTTGTGATAGAGTATGTCAATCAATTGGTGGAAATTAATGAAGCTCATTTTTTTGAATCCAAGAAGAAGAGTCACATTAACTATTGCATTGTTATGGGAGGTTATGATTGTGTAGACAATAAAGGTGGTAGGGAGGCTACCAAGATCATTAAAATGTTGGATATCCCCTAGGATAATCCTTGGAGGTATGATCCCCATTTCACTATATATGTAGAAAAAGGGAAATAAGAATCCAAGGAATAATGACCACGAGAGTAGGCCTATAGAGGAGGAACTGGAAAACATGCACTCTTGGCTGCAAGTAAAATCCATCTTGGAAGTTGATGCAAACCCCACCAAGGAAATGGTAGAAACCTTCCCTTCTCCTCAACCCAATAGGCCAAAGGTTCTATCTTATTAAATATTATATAGGCATGAGAATGCTATGGTCACAAAATCATAAATAAAATTCACATCTTGACTGAGGAAATAGGTGCTCGAGGAAAACCTCAACAATCATAACATGGGGGCATGGTGGAGGATGCAATAGTATTTGAGAGTTGAGAATGCCTCTTATGTCTATATGTCCCATGACAAGTAGCGTTCCAAATTATTTGAGGAGTCCAAAGGAGATGATAAGGATGATGATGATGAGGAAGAGGAAATAACATATAAGATTCATGTGATGTGGTATACTCAAAGGGATGGGGAAGGACAAGCATGTCTAATTGTACCAACCATGACACTTATCCAAGGAGAGGCCCATATTTATGAGAAAGGTATTCCAAAACTAAAATCAATGGGATTCAAAGGCACTAGAGGGTTAGGAAAATATGAACAAGGTCAACTTGAACCCCTCATTTTGGAGCAAATACCTAAAGGCCTAGGGTCAAGAATTGATCCTGATGACCCCATTACTAAAAAAGGGGATTTATAGTCCACCTTTATCCCTCTAGTAGGAAAATCAACATAATTCAACAAGTTTATGGAGGACTTGATCCAAGGGATCCATACCACAAACACTACACCTTCCATCTCTCCCAAACAACAATAATAAAACATACAGGAGGATCAACAAGATCTAGCGTAAACAAGAAATGGGGAAGAGAGGGTAGAAGAGAAATAAAACAAAGAGGAGCAAGTAGAGGTGGAAGATAAAGGGGTAGAAGAAAAGAGAAGGACAAAATGGGGAAGAAAGGCTATAGAAGAAAAATAAGCAAATGAAGCTACCCAAGAAGAACAAAATAAAATAAATGAAGAAAATTGAGACAAGAAGAGGAAAAGGGAGAATGAACAAGATGAGGAGGATACTGAGAATAAGAATTCCATAACTAATTTTTTGGAAGGAGAAACAAAAGGGGAGGTCGAGAACACCATTTCATAATCAAGAATGTCAGAGTAGGTTGGAGAAACGCCTCTTACTATCTTAGCTTCTCCTTCTCCTTCCATATTCTCAAATGTCCTTTTTCTAGCTATACTCAAAGGGGTTCCTAGTACACCTAGTTTTAGCACCTCACTTGCAATTAGTTATATTCCTTAATGGTTTGACATAGTCCAACCCTTATTTTTGTGTGACCCCTATAAAATAGTCAAGGAGGAAAAGGAAAGGAATGGGGGCAAAAACATATTCCCTAGATCCCTCTAATCCTATGGCCCAAACTAGTCTCATTCCTATCTACAATGACAAGACTTTCCAATACACCATAACCACCTTGGGTCCCCTGGGTAGGAAGCCATATTTAGAGATGGAGCCTTAATACTAGAGGACTACCCAAGTCAAGTTTGAAACTGTTGACTTGCCTGCTATTGATGATATCTAAATCGCCAAGAGCTCTAACAATATGGTGTATGATAAATATGTTAGATATTCCCATTCAAGTGAGGCCTTCAAGAGGAAGTATGAGTCCAACATCATGAAAAATAATATTTTGATTGCTAAGGTAAAATCCCTAGAGATTGAAAAAGGGAAACTGGAGAATAGGTTGGTCTCTTTAGGGAGGGATCCACGAACAACTACTAAAGTTGTCTCCCTCTTTAAAGAGAAGGAATACATGATTAAATCCTTGGAGAGAAATTAGGCAACATTGATTTTTTCCTTTATCTCGGTAAATAGTGGAAGAGAAGAAAAAAAATGACTTATGAAATTGTATGAGGAATGAAAATGATGTCCTTAAGACAAAATAATTATCCTTGGAAGAAAGGGTGGTATTTTTGGAAGTTGAGTAAGTTAAGGAAACATGAATTTCCATGTAGTTGGATGAGGACCATGAGAAAATCAAGACTTTGTATCATGAAATCACTAAGGTGAAAAAGGATAGGGCCTCCTCCTTCCATACTGATATTCTTGCAACTAGAAATGATAACATGGTGTAGGTTCAACAAAAAATTGAACAACTCTTCAAGGAAGTTGATGATTGGAAAGTGAAGCACCAAGAGAGTTTGGTTAAGGAAACCGATGCCCAAATATTGGATGATAGTCAAAGGGATATTTAAAGAAGTAAAAGAAGAAGTTGGAAGAAATGCATAAGAAGTGGCATGAGGTGAAGAAAGAAGTAACACTAAAAAATGAAAGGGAAGTATGGAAGACTAGGTATGTAGAATCCTTGGCAGAGGATAAATTATAGGTGACCATGAAATTCATCAAAAGTACAATTGAAGCTACATTATCCATAGGTATATGATGGGTTATTGAAGACAACTGGTGATGGGCTATCAAATGTGATGGACAAAGGGGGAATTCCCTCACCTCTAAATGTTTTCAATCAATTTCAAACTTCAATAGAAACTTGAACCCTCATAAAACATCTTGTCATATCTACAAAACCCATCAATCATACAGAGAAGAAAAAACATGAAAAATCATTCAAGATTTTGAGAAGAGGCAAGGTAGTCAATGGAGGGAGGTGGAAACAACTTAGCACAGTCTATGAGTTTTCCACAAGGAACCATTTACAAGGAGTACCATCAGAACTAATCCCACTTACTTAGGTGTTTATTAGCTAGCAAGTACCTTCCTAGCCACTAACACAAGCAACTTCATCATGGATGAAACCACCCTCCCAACTAAAACGAGTGATGGTTCCAAAATGGGAAAGGGACAAAAAGGGTAAGCAACCATTTATCAGTTGTAACTCCCATGTGTCTCCTTAATTTTGCAGTGTTAAGAGTGAGTTATAACCCTTATTTGAGGGTTAGGACCTAAGAGAGAAAGGATCAATTAGCAACAATAATAGATTATATTATCTATATAGGAAATCCTTGACACCAAAAGAAGCATTGGGAATTTGGGTTTCGTTGGGTTGTTTATATTTTGCGAGTCAAGTGTTATAACTATGTATTGTTCTATTGACTCCATGTGGGAGGATCTATCACATTGGTTTTGTTTTCTTTCTATCTCCTTCTCTGTAAATAGAATTGTAAGCTCTAGATTTTGGGAACAAAGAAATATATGTCCAATTCTGAGATTTTATAGTTCCCATCTATAGCCATCATTATAATTCAAAGAACTATTGATTTTATTATGTAATAAGGACTAAGACACATTGTCACTAGTGAAATAATAATAATCAAGAAATTTCTCGATGTATTGTTATGTACTTGAGTAGATATGCAAATATAACTTCAGAAATAGCTCTTAATTTCAACAAGAATAAACCAAACCATTCACCAAATACTCAACATAAGAAATGGACAAAACCTTTGAGGTAAGGCAACATCGTACAATAGATCTTATTATAGAAGGAATCAACTCATGTTCACTTACCTCTTAGAGGGGGCAACCTCCTAATGAGCTACCGCTCCAAATACAATACTTCCTGACTTTTGTGTTACATTGTTTGAACCTCTTTATATAGTGCTACCAATCACTTAAGAATATTCTAAAGGAGAAACCTTCTAGTAAGTCCTATTACATTTATTGCATTCACACTAGGCCTTATTTATTAAAAGTGGCATTTATACATAACAATATTTATCTACTATATTCCCCGAGGTGTAGGACAGTCGGTGACAGAGTGTGTTGTTAAGGCACTCTGTGAAGTTAAAGTCACCGGTTCGAAACCTGTAGGGACAAAAAATCCATCCATGTTAAGGGTTGGTGTGGCTCAGGCCAGGTGCGATCCCTGGGTGATTTTGATGACTTAGATGCCCCTGAGTCGTGGTTTCTTAGCCACAGGCTAGTCTCACAAGTCACAGACAAACTAGCAAACAAAAAGAAAAAATATTTATCTACTATTAATCCCCTTCGGTACCTTCCTAGGTACCCCATATTATTCACCCTAGCTACACTACATTCCATCCCCTTATGAAATTTTTGTCCTCAACGATTGTTATGAGGTGTAAAACCACATATCAGGGTCCCATGGATAAGTATGGACCCTAATGTTGAAGTAGGATAGAGAACCAGGGTCCCATGTAGATGTGTTAGCCACCAAGTTGAAGTAGTCCAAGATCCACTCTAATCTGGGGTCCCATGTTCAGGTGATCATGTCAAATCCCCGCTAAAGATGTTGGAACTCAATAACTAGTTGAAAATGATGCTTCCAAGATCGACATTGGTCATGTGGATCCAAATACGTAGAGCCGACCAAAAAATCATCCACGAGTACTAATGTTATAACCCTAAATTGCACCACACATGCTTACCTGGCATTAGGCCAACTCATATCCCTTCCTTGCCAAAGCCATGTTGAACAAACTCTTGAAAATCCTCTTAAATCAAGTGGCACGCGCCCTAACTCACTACTGCACTTGTTGGAACGCTAGCAGGCCTACTACTGCATGCGTTGGAACGCTGGCAGGCCTACTATAGCCCGTGTTTACCTAACAAAGCACAAAAACAGGAAAGTTGCAGACGGGACAAAAAGATATGGGTCAGTTAACTGAAACTCCCGACCATGCATGGCCGAGAGTTCGTCCAAAACCCTAGCTCCTTCTAGCCTATAAAAGAAGGGGTAGGGGTACTATTTGGAGGAGGAAAAAGATAACAAAAAAACTCTGCCCAATTGCCAAATCCATTTGTCCCAACCCTTTAGCCTTTCCTCAGGCCTAAGAAGAATTCAAGCGAAGCAGTTGGAGGACAAAGAAGAGGAGGAGCCCAGGATCAGGATCAAGGAACGGTGGCCTGTCTCAACATTCATTGTAAGTTCAGTCATTTTGAATATAATAAAAGAATACTTTTCCCGTCCCAATGCATGAGTTATATGTGTTTCTTGTAATTTATGCTTAATTTCTAACCCTCAAGTAGAAAGGTAGCATGCATGCATAGTGTTTTGTCTTGATTGCAGGTGAACTTTGGAAGGAGCAGCAAAAGTAAGCGAGCAAGGCACAACAGAGGATCTACACCAACCATCAGTAAAAAGGTTAGTTGTTCCTTTCCATGCATGTATGTGAAAAAGGGGTTTGAAGTTTTGGGGTGATAGGTTAAAAGGGATTTATTTAAGGTCATAATCTGCATGCAAGTCTAGCTCTAGCTTGCTAGTCTGTAGGGTATTATTTCCCAACAACAGAATTGGCGATCCACTGGGGAGGATACTCTTAGGGTTTCCGGATTTAGTTGAGGTTTTTTTTGGTAGTTTAAAAGATTGGATTTTCTGTTTCTTTGCATGTCTGTTTTCTGCTAGGTCAGAGATAGCAGAGAACCCGGTTCTTTATACCAGTTGTTCCTTGACTGTTGCTTGACGGTAATTATCGGGACACACAGAGGCACACGCAGCTGGCAGAAGGCCTGCACGCGTGTAACTCACACCCTAACCTCTTACAGCCCGCGTTTGAACGCTCGCTATAGAGGTTTCAGTAGCGTGTAGGAGTCAAAGAGCTTAAGAGGCAGTCCCCTCTTCCCTGTCAGAATTATACATTCTCAGGGGGATTTCTGGATCATGTCTGAGTCTTGCTGGTTCACAGTCTTGTCTCAGTTTTCTTTATTGCGTTTTGTTATTCTTTGTAATCATTTTTTCTTTTCTGTTGGAAGAAGCATCCAAGCCTTCAAGAGACCCTGGTTGTCAATACCAGAGGCCTCTTCCAGGTCTGGGCTACCTATGTTTAATTTTTTCTTGGATTCTATACCTACACGTGGCCTGTGCCAGTTCAGCCCACGGGTACTCGCGCTCTATTATAGCTCAGCACGTGTTTGCCAGCGTGTTGTTTCAGTGACAGTAGCGGGCTTGATTGGGTGCTTTTCAATCAGGGTGGGGCAGTCATCCCCTCCTGTGGTGAGAAGTGTTCATCTCAGGAGTTTGAGTCTAGGGTGGCACAGTCAGTAGGTTAGGGCCTCATACCCTTAGCCTGTTCTTTCTTAGTTGATTGTTGATAGAAAAGATAAAAAGAAAAGATTTTGTTTTATGGTTTTTAGACAAGCGTAAGAGTCGGTGCTTTCTTGATTGTCGTTGTGCATCTTTGCTCTGGTTCTTTGCAATATGCACTTTAAGCCATAATTTTATTTTGTTTTCTTGGTTTTGTGCTTGTCGGAATTTTCCCTTTGTTGCTTCATTTAGCACTTAAAAAAAATATATATATATATCTTTTTCATTTGCTTCTTTGTTTGAAGATTGTGTCGCTGCATCAATAGCTAGGAAGAAGTCTTTTTTCATAAGTTTTGGCAGTACATTTAGAGCATAAGTAGCTCGCAGATTGAGCGAAATTCCTTTATGTTTGCTGCATGAAATCTTAGAAAATTCGAAAAGAAAAAGAAATCTTTCTTGGTGAAAAGTTGCTGGTTTTTGCATTTTTTTTGTAAAAGTTTTTGTTTCCGAGCATTTCTTATTCATTTTTCTTTGATTCTTTACACACCATCAGTTTCACCTTCATACCTTGTGACGTAAAAAAGCCCATAAAAGCAATGCTAATTAAAATCTATTCGACTTTTTGTTTGTAGGGTTCATACACTAGCTCAAGACTAGGGCCTTGGAATAGGTTGGAGAGTAAACTCTCCAAGGCCACTCAAAACCAAACATTGAAGTCTATGATAGGGAGTGTAGAAGTCCAGTTTCGTGGAAGTTATCTCTGACCCCCCTCTAACACAGGGGATAAACACAAGGTTGCGTAAGGAAAGGTAGCGGAGATAACCCCTCCAAAGCCGGACCAAGCGTAGTGGAGAACACATATCGAGGATTTGTTGAGGGATTCCGTCGTTTGCATTTGCCATGGGGCTTCGTGGGTCTCGAATTTGTTCGAGGTCCTCAGTTGTCTTCCGAACCATTTTCTCTCGATACCCTTGACAGGTTTCGGGCTTGATACCCTGCTCATTGTGGTCTACCCGACTATCGACTGTACCCGCCTGGTGACTGTTCGCGTGCTGGCAAACTAGTTTCCAATCTTTTTAGGGACATACACAGGTGATTGCGGGGATATACCGCGGTACCTAGGACAGACATCGGGCCACGCTTTGCAGAGTATACCCAGAGGGTGCTTCCGTTTTTGAGTTGCACTTGCACCGGTAAGTTGCTCTAGTGTTGGTTGTTGTAACTGTTCTTCCAACTAGTTTAGTGTTTGCTTGATTTATCTCTTAGGGGCTTCTTTTTTAGTCGGTGTTACTGTTTGCACGTGTAGAATACCGTAGCATGTCTTGGATCTTCTCACACAGTGGAGGATCCCGAGCTCCGTCGGTCACGAAGGCTTCAGGGCCTACCGCCGGTTATACTGGAGCGAAGCAGTTGGAGGACAAAGAAGAGGAGGAGCTCAGGATCAGGATCAAGGAACGGTGGCCTGTCTCAACATTCATTGTAAGTTGAGTGATTTTGAATATAATAAAAGAATATTTTTCCCGTCCCAATGCATGAGTTATATGTGCTTCTTCTAACTTATGCTTAATTTCTAACCCTCAAGTAGAAAGGTAGCATGCATGCGTAGTGTTTTGTCTTGATTGCAGGTGAACTTTGGAAGGAGCAGCGCAAGTAAGCGGGCAAGGCACAACAGAATATCTACACCAACCATCAGTAAAAAGGTTAGTTGTTCCTTTCCATGCATGTATGTGAAAAAGGGGTTTGAAGTTTTGGGGTGATAGGTTAAAAGGGATTTCTTTAAGGTCATAATCTGCATGCAAGTCTGGCCCTAGCTTGCTAGTCCGTAGAGTATTATTTCCCAACAACAGAATTGGCGACTCCACTGGGGAACGAACCTAGAATCTCCGGTTTTGCAGATCGGAGATTTTGGGTTCGTTCCCCAGTGGAGTCGCCAATTCTGTTGTTGGGAAATAATACCCTACGGACTAGCAAGCTAGGGCCAGACTTGTATGCAGATTATGACCTTAAAGAAATCCCTTTTAACCTATCACCCCAAAACTTCAAACCCCTTTTTCACATACATGCATGGAAAGGAACAACTAACCTTTTTACTGATGGTTGGTGTAGATCCTCCGTTGTGCCTTGCCCGCTTACTTGCGTTGCTCCTTCCAAAGTTCACCTGCAATCAAGACAAAACACTACGCATGCATGCTACCTTTCTACTTGAGGGTTAGAAATTAAGCATAAATTACAAGAAACACATATAACTCATGCATTGAGGCGGAAGCTAGACCAACAAGGGTCTTTCGAAGAAACCGGGTTACAAACCATTGAGCCCGAACAACTCCCGGAGGAATCAATCGCCAATCTTGGCTCAGTTGAAACCCCAACCACTGATACTTGGCCATCGGTCATTATACCTATCCAGTTTTACGAACGCCTTTCAGTGCCTCATACATTTATGGAACCAAACTCTGTTACTTCCTCTGAGAATTCTTCCATTCCCACCATTGTTTCTACCACGGGAGTTCTCCCAAATTGTCGTCGTCGGTCCGAGCCACTACGGTCTTGGCCGCAAATACGTCACATAGTGGACCGACCCCATCTATCGCGGCAGCCACACCTCCCTTCACACCTAGTGTGACAGGCCCTCCGTTCTCATACGGTATGCCTAGTTCAAGTACAAGTCCTGCACTCACTTACTCCACTTTACAGACTTTGGGTCTGGGGGTAGGGAGCTCTAACGCTCCTCTGCAAGGTCAACTTGGGGGCATTCCTGCCCCTTTTAATGCGTTTCCTTATGTTGGAGGTCATATATCTCCTTCGTCCCCTTCGCTTGGTGGTCTGCATCAGCAATCCACCGGGCAGCCTGCACACACGAGTTCATTTGGAGCCGGGAGTCAAGGAACACCTGCGCAAACTCTGTCGGTAGGTTCGTCATCGTTAGTTTGGAACGGGACATTTGGTAACAACACTTTCGCATCCACTGCTTTCCCATCTGGGGGCACCCCCATCTTTGGACAGTCTACTCCGGCGCAGGGTACTATTCCTGCGTCGGGGGCACATATAGCAGGACCTTGGAACTCAGGACAAGGATCCGTTCCTTCCTCTGGAATGTCGTTCTGGGGTAATTCTTTCCACAGTCAATGGAACCCATGACAGACTTCTATGCCTCTCCCATTAGGACCGGCATGAGGTAATCCTTCCCAAAGTCCGTCAAACACGATGAATGCCCAACATCCTATGTCCTTCATGGGGAATCAGCCAATGATGTCTCCACAGATGCAAAATCCTTACGCTGGTCAGGGCCATGGTTTCTACCAGAATCCGGGCTGGCAGCCAAACTTTTCCTGGCAACCTGGTGCCAGTCAAACTCCAGGACCCTTTTTCCCAGGCTATAAGCATCAACCCAAACTACCATTCCTAGCGACGTTACACTTGCCCGATTTGACATGGTTGTTAAATGATCCTATTTGTCACGATCCACATTGGCCTCCTATGCCAACGAAGTTGCCTTTGGACATTCCAAAGTTCGAGGCCAAGCCTAACAAAGATCCAGGTGATCACGTGACTACTTTCCATCTTTGGTGTTCATCTAACTCATTGAAAGATGACTCCGTCCAGTTGCGATTGTTTCAACGCACTCTTATTGGGAGTGCCGCGAAATGGTACATCGAGCTTGATCGCTCACGATATTCTTCTTTTGGCGAACTGGCTATGGCCTTCCTTAACCATTTCCAGTTACCTGTGAGATACGACGCGGGCACATAGTTTCTTGCCAATTTCGAACAGACGACAACGGACCATATCTATGATCATATCTGAGAGTGGAGACGCCGAAAGAGTCTAATCAAGGTACCAGTTCCACCAGCATTCCTGCTTGAGTGGTTCCTTAAGTCTTTAGTACCGCAGTTATCCAAAGACGTCGCAACTTCTGGGGTTTTCTCCGAAGAAGATGCCATCATGAGGGCTCAACAGTTTGAGCTCATCTATTCTCAGTCTGGTTTATTATACAACATCCTGTCGGATGCACCACAATCGATACTGGATAAAACTAGACAGAGAGCTGGACCACATGCCGATGGTATCGTTGGTTCATCACAAACCAAGCCCGTTGAGCAATTGACAAAACAATTGCAATAGTTATCTATACAACACTCAACGGCCAGCCAGACTACTGCTTTGGCTTCTCCTCCTACCCAAATGTCGGAAGTACACTCCGTGCAGATGACTAACCCAAAGGCCCCCCAGCAGCCTGAAGGGAAGAAAAAACAACGCAAGAAGGGTAAGGGGGATAAAAAACCCACTAATAATGCTGGCGAGGGCACTACACAAAAACGGAAGGCGAGGTATCCGTGCAACTTGTGTGCGGAAGACCACCCGACCCATCTGTGTCCTCGACTTGTAGAGGCCCAAAAGCTTGTCACACAGCAGTAGCAAGCCGTGTTCACTAATCCCTTTCAGCATGGACAAAATTTAACTCAAGCCTCTACAAGTGCCGAAGGGGGCAGCCAAGAAACCTGTCCTCCCCCAAACAATTCCTCATCCGCGAACGTATATATGGTTAGGGGTGATGCTTTAATAACGACTAGAGCGCACGACTATAGTAAACCAAGCACCTCTGAGAAGGGCAAAGAAGCCGAACTCCCATCTCTTCCTCTACAGATTGAGAAGACGTTGGGAGAAACGATGACACACATTCCAAAAGGTGCGTTTAAGAAAGCTTCTCACAATCCAAACGCAAGGGCCGCCCATAACTACTCTGTGGTGGAAGATTTATCCCAAACCCCTTGTGCTATGTCTGCTTTGGAGGTCCTCCAAAGTTGACCTGCTTAGAGGAAAGCCTTGTTGACTGCTTTAGGCTCTACTGAGACTTGTAACCCGGGTACCATCATGTTAGATACGACTGACTTGAAACCTCGTCTGCCTTACCACGTCGCGTTTCAGATAGTAGTGGCTCACCCCACAAAAACTTTTACACGGAATATCTTCCGCACGGTGGTCGACGAGGGCGCTTCGACTTGCGTTATGTCGTTAGCATGCTGGAAAGCCATCGGTCAGCCTGAGTTGTCTCGATCACCTACTCTCCTCACTGCATTCGACAATCATTCTTTCCGACCACATGGCATCATTCCTTCTTTCCCTGTGCAGTTAGGAGGGAAGACCGTGTGCGTCGAAGTAGAGGTAGTCGATGCCCCCCTCGACTACAATCTCTTGTTAGGTCGTAGTTGGACTTATGCTATGCAAGCTGTGGTCGCTACAGTTTTCCGAGTCTTATTATTTCCGCATGAAGGCCGAATAGTGACCATCGATCAATTGTCCTTCTCTAGACCTGACCCAACTTTGGGGGCGTCCACGGTTCCCATGATTGATAATCCTCAAGCTGGTGTCGTTAACGTAGGAGTTGGTTTGTGCCCCTCTTTGATGGGTACTTTCGATTACCCACCTCCTCATAACGATGTTAAGTTTATATCGAATCACCACAAGGCTGAGATTTTTCATGTTTCATCATTCCGCACGACTTACTTTCAGGATCCATGGATTCTTCCTTCCCCATCATCTATGATGGATGAGACAGGGCACTCCAGCATGTCCATGCCCTTGTCGGTCGCTAAAGTTGCGTACTCGTTAGTCTAGCAAGCTTCGGCCACTCCTGATCTGACTCCCGCACAAGAGTTGGATCCACCTCTAGAGCCTATCTGGGCTCAGGGTTCTCTTGCCAACACCAATTCATTAGTTTTAGTCTTGCCTTCCGACGAAGCAGTAATCGAAGCAATGACTAGTCCAGACAAACCTTGGGACGATCTTCATCACAGATCATATTTCCTCCCAGAGTTACACCAAATCGCGGCAGGAGAATTCACTATCACCATGACGGGAGATCATCCATGTCCTATTAACCTCATAGCTACACAGGAAATTTATGCTGAGGGAAATATGGCGACTATCGCTGCTACTATACCTATAAACATCTCCCAAAACCCTGACGTCGTGGAGAATGTCTTCGTCGGAGCGGATTGCTCCCCTGAAGAGATTCAGATTTACACAGATCTTTTCAAAGAATTCCGCGACTTTTTTGCCTGGTCTTATGAGGAAATGCCAGGCATCGATCCAAAAATATTTGAACATGAAATCACAACGTATCCTGATGCTAAGCCTGTTCGACAAAAACTTCGTCCAGTCAATCCTAGGAAAGCAGCAGCCATCAAGAGTGAGGTTGAGAAATTGCTCAAGGCAGGGTTCATTTACCTGATTCATTTGACTCAATGGGTGTCAAACCCCGTGCCGGTCGATAAAAAACAAGGCACGATTTGTGTATGTACCGATTTTCATGATTTGAATAAGGCATGTCCAAAAGATAATTATCCAACCCCATTCATCGATCAGATCATTGATGAATGCGTCGGTTGTGAATCCTTTTCGTTCATGGATGGTTTTTCAGGATATAATCAAATCCAAATCAAACCTGAGGACCAACACAAAACGACATTCATTTGTCCGTGGGGTACATTCGTCTATCGTAAGATGCCTTTTGGGCTCAAGAATGTTGGACCCACTTTCCAGCGGGCCATGTCTTTTGCGTTTCAAGACCTCAAACATATAGTCGAGGCCTATCTATATGACTTAGTATCACGCTCTCGCAAGCGGAAGGATCATCCTATGCACCTCAGACTAATCTTCGAACGCTGTCGCTACTTCAGGATTCGCTTGAATCCCAACAAGTGCAGCTTTTGCACCACATCAGGACGTTTGTTAGGCTTCATCGTTTCAACAACAAGGATCATGGTCGATACTCTTAAGGTGGAGGCGATAATCCAGTTGCCCCCCCACGCACAATCTTACAACTTCAAAGTCTTCAAGGCAAGGCGAACTTCTTACGACGCTTCATCGCCAACTATGCCGAAATCACCAAGGGCTTTATGCGTTTACTGAAGAAAGATGTTCCCTTTTTCTGGGACGAAGCCACTCAACGCTCTTTCGACTCATTAAAACACGCCCTCACTACCGCGCCTCTGCTACGACCACCTAATTATAACAAAGACTTCTTATTATATCTGGCCGCCGCAGAGTCAACCATAGGCATGGTTTTAGTTCAGGAGGATGATTCATTTTCCAAATACGTGATCTATTACCTGAGCCGAGGCCTCGTAGGATCGGAACTTAATTATACCCATCTCGAAAAACTTGCGTTGGTAGCATTTCATGCTGTTCAACGGTTCCATCACTATGTTCTGTTTCGCAAGACCATCGTCGTTGCCGTCGTGAATCCATTCCAGTACATGTTGACACGACGAGTTATCGGCGGAAAAATCAGTAGATGGATGGTAATCCTCAAAGAATTTGACTTAGACTTCGTTTCAGCCAAGTCCAAAAAGTCATTGGTCTTCGCAGAACTTATCTCGGAG
>ML784478.1:538644-555022 GCA_009831015.1 Picea engelmannii
AAAACATAACGGGTCTCCTTTTAAGCCCTTTTCAGACCCTCTAAACATGAAAAGATTGTCGAGCGATCTTGTGACCTTTCACGCTCGTTAAACTGAAATTTGAAGTCACGTCTGTCCGACGGTAGTTTACCCCTTTTTCGGTCTGGATGGTCAACAGTACGAACAAAGGAATACTCTATTGAATTTCCATTCTTTAGAAGAGTATCCTCCGGTATAATTTTATTCCTTTTTCGGGCCTGAGGGACTGAATTTACGAAAAAGAAACCCCCCGGAGTCCATAGTTAAGCTCTTTTCAGACTCCCTAAAATTGAAAAGATCGTCGAGTGACCTTATTCTTTCACACTCGTTAAAATGGTCCAGAAGAACATTCCTGACGGAGTCCATAGTTAAGATTTTTTCAGACTCCTTAAAAATGAAAAAATAGCCGAGTGATCTTGTCCTTGTCACACTCGTTAAAATGGTTTTAAATTGACGTCTAATCAGTGCTAGTTTATCCCTTTTTCGAACCGATTAGACTATTGTCGAAAAATGTACCCCAATGGAGTTTCCTTTTATGCTTTTTCAGACTCCCTAAATATGAAAAACCACCGAGCTTACCTTCTCTGGGCTCGTTAAACTTACATCAAAGGATGTTACCATTGTGTGTTCTATCAACCGCATTTGCATCCTTTACCCATCAGCCTAGTAACAATTTGTCTTTGTGTCTTAACACCTTTGGCCACTGGAGGATTTTTCCCGAGTATCATTTCCCTAGAACATCAGTCTGGTCCTGGTGCCTTGAGCTTGTATGTTTGTTGTACTCGTTCCTCCATTGTAACGTAATATTCCTTTATTCTTTTTCAAAATCATCAAAAAGAACAAAAAAAAAATCAAATATACCCCAAAAAGAGGATGGGAAAAGTATTTTCTTTATTGGCACCATAATGAGTCGCCCTTGGATAAATCACATTTGTCTGTTTGATTCATCAGACTATGGGATGTAGTACGACCTTAGGAAGCTTTGCTCGCTATATAGAGTTGTGTCCTCCACTGTTTGGTTACTCTTCCAAACATATGGAGAATTTGTGTTGCCTCCTGCTTCGTAGACTTATGATTAACAGATATGTTGCCTGAGTCTTATCACTTGTCGTGCTATTATCCAAGGGAAGTTTGTCACTGAGCCTGAGTTGGCCCCTCTGCAATATGTCTCTTGTCCGCATACCCGACCATCCTGAACGTCCAATCGAGTCTTTGTTCGAAATCACTGAAGCCTTCAGTCCGATCATCAAAATTATCAAGTCCATAACCAATGAGCCGTCGAAGACCTCTGGGTAGTGCAGTCGTACACTCATATTACACTCCTACCCAAGTTTAGAAGATTTTGAAGTTGTTGCTCTAGCTCTGAAGTACAACCATCAGGCCGAATCAGCTTCTGAGAGATGGATACTTTACATGTATATCTTTATGGTTTCGAGATGTAGCTCCGCTGTGTATTATTCGCGGCTACTCTTTATAGTTATTTGACATGGATCTACAGTGTACTTGATTGGCAGCCATGGTTCTATTTTATCCCGAGCATGGGTATGCCCACCTCGGTGAGACATTTGTTATTTTGCAGACGGCACCTCCTGATTTCTGATTCTTGGGCTCACTCATTCAGCATATCAGTACAGATTGGTAAAAGATTGGTAATGTATTTCAGCCATCAGATGCTCTTATGACCTCACACATTAGGGGGAATTTGTTATAACCCTAAATTGCACCACACATGCTTACCTGGCATCAGGCCAAATCATATCCCTTCCTTGCCAAAGCCATGATGAACAAACTCTTGAAAATTCTCTTAAATCAAGTGGCACGCGCCCTAACTCACTACTGCACACGTTGGAACGCTGGCAGGCCTACTACTGCACGCGTTGGAACGCTGGCAGGCCTACTACAGCCCGCGTTTACCTAACAAAGCACAAAAACAAGAAAGTTGCCGAAGGGACAAAAAGCTATGGGTCAGTTAACTGAAACTCCCGGCCATGCATGGCCGAGAGTTCGTCCAAAACCCTAGCTCTTTCTAGCCTATAAAATAAGGGGTAGGGGTACTATTTGGAGGAGGAAAAAGATAGCAAAGAAACTCTTCCCAATTGCCGAATCCATTTGTCCCAACCCTTTAGCCTTTCCTCAGGCCTAAGAAGAATTCAAGCGAAGCAGTTGGAGGACAAAGAAGAGGAGGATCCCAAGATCAGGATCAAGGAACGGTGGCCTGTCTCAACATTCATTGTAAGTTGAGTGATTTTGAATATAATAAAAGAATACTTTTCCCGTCCCAATGCATGAGTTATATGTGTTTCTTGTAATTTATGCTTAATTTCTAACCCTCAAGTAGAAAGGTAGCATGCATGCGTAGTGTTTTGTCTTGATTGCAGGTGAAATTTGGAAGGAGCAGCGCAAGTAAGCGGGCAAGGCACAACGAAGGATCTACACCAACCATCAGTAAAAAAGTTAGTTGTTCCTTTCCATGCATGTATGTGAAAAAGGGGTTTGAAGTTTTGGGGTGATAGGTTAAAAGAGATTTCTTTAAGGTCATAATCTACATGCAAGTCTGGCCCTAGCTTGCTAGTCCGTAGGGTATTATTTCCCAACAACAACTAAAGAATAAGAAAATTGAATAAGAGTATGTATACAAGGCTCTTGTTTGTTCTTCGGGATGTGTTCTACAGAAGGTGGAGTAGAGTCTTCAAATAGAATATGAAAGTGGTTGTCATCATAGAAATGACAATTATCCATATACCAATCATCACAATTGTCTTTGTAATCATACCAAGCATATTTTATTGATTATATTCTCCTGTGATGTTAATGTACATGATATTCCTAATATCTCTCTCATGTGTTGCAAGTCTAATCTCTTCACTATTTTGAAATTTTGCTTCCATACCTCGTTACATATTTTGAAATTTGGTCGTGAGGGCTTCCGTATCTCGACACAGGTCCATGAAGAGTTGAAAGTGAATTTCCATTGTAAATACCACATATAATATACCAAAATAAATCTCTTAAAATCCTTTATCCAATGGCACTAATCTGGTAGAAATCTGAGCACCCTGTGAAAAGTTACGAGCTCTTCAGTCTCGTCGTTGTCATGAAAAAAACCCTAAAATGGTTGATTTTAAATCAACGATATCTTCACTTTCAGAGCTCTGATTTGGGTGATTTTTTTTAAATGGGATATTTTTACAAGAGGAACTCAGACTTGTAACTTTTTGGGGAAAATTTGGCACCAATTGTTACAAAAATCAACAAAATCACATGGTCGTCTGCGGAAAAACTCTGAAAAATTAGCAGATTTTAAAATGCTAATAACTTCACTTCCCATACTCCTTTTCAAATGATTTTTTTTTAAAATTGGTTGTTTTTTCGAGAGAAACTCATATCTACAACCAGTTTCTACAAAATTTGCACCATGAACTACAGGAATTGTTTGGAGTGTCGTGGCCCTTTTTTTCTTCAAAAAAATCCATAAAATAGAAAGAAAAAAATCACTTTTTCGTGGCCGAAGAAAGTGTTGATACCACTTGTTAAGTACCAAATACATGAATACAAAAACACCACAATAGATCCAAGAATAATATAGAATGAATCCCACTTTATTATTATGAAAATCCTTGAGGTAGGGTAACACCATATATTATTCCTTATGGAAGGAATACACTCCTCAAGCAATCCTTTCTTGTTACAATAACAATATACTTCACTGTGCTCATTACATTGCTCATACCTTCCTTCCATAATACTACCTAAGAAGATTCTAGAGAAGGAACTTGTTATGTGGCTGATTAGATCTTTAAATATAACTTTAGAAACAACTCTCAATATCAACAAGAATAAACCAAACCATTCACCAAATACTCAACACAAAAAATGGACAAAACCCTTGAGGTAGGGCAACACTGTACAATATATCCTATTAAAGAATGGATCCACTCTTGTTCACTTGCTTCTTAGAGGGGGAAACCTCCTACTGAGATACCACTCCAAATATAATACTTCTTGACTTTCCCATTACATTGTTTGAACCTATTTATATAGTGCTACCAACCACCTAAAAACATTCTAAAGGAGGAACCTTCCAAAAGTGGAACCTTCTAGTAAGTCTTCTTACATTTATTGCATTTACACTAGGCCTTATTTATTAAAAGTGGCATTTTTACATAAAAATACTCATCTACTATTAATCCCCTTAGGTACCTCCCTAGGTACCCCATATTATTCCCCCTAGCTACACTACATGTGATCTTCCATTTTCTATCTTATATTTGTGTTGCATGAATCAATGGATCTACATTAGTCTAGCTCATTTGATTTTCAGTTTAGTGAATTTGTTAAATGAGAAAGTAGTGTTCAATATCCTCTTATGATGCATGTTCATTTTCTTCTACACTATGTCTTATGAAGATAAAATCATGATTAAGGTTCCTTTCTATATTGGGTTAATGAGATTTTCTTTCAACATTTTCTAGTAATATTTTTCCTTTCACCATTTATAAAAAAAGCAAAAAATATTCATAGTTGTAGGGGTTTTGTTTACATGCACCACTTTTTCTCTACAATAAATCTAGTTGGAGCTTCATGGAATAAGTTGTTCTCATGTGATATGCGAGGATAATAACTTTAATACAATCGAGGGCACCTCTCCTCTCACTCAAGGACTGGATCAAAGGCTTAGAATGACTCATGAAGGTGATCCTTAACATTATGCCCTAGCATGAAGACCTTGTGAGAGAAAGGAACAACCTGGAGGACAATATTATGAAGGAACTCTATAAGCACTCCTTTTACACACCAAATGTCATGCCACATCTCCATGCACTTAAATTCTCATGTCATGTTGACTAACCATCAAGCCGTTTTCATGGTGATTAAATAATATTCATATGCTTGTTAATGTAATTACATTAAAAGTTCAAACCTAGTCACACCTAAGGTTAAATAAAATATTTGGTTGCAAGGCCATTCTTTAATGAACAATATCACTAAGGTTAAATAAAATATTTGGTTGCAAGGCCATTCTTTAATGCACAATATCACTAGAAGGGTGAGGTAGAGGATATGTTTTGGGATGGCAGTAAAAAATTACAAGCATAGTTTATGAGTTATTGGCATCTCTTGAATATATGCATAGGTTATGTGTTGTTGGCTTTTGTCAACTTTATTGGTCACTATTGAGCAAGGGGTTTGTTATTTTATGTTGGATTTGCTCATGATGATGAGGTGATGGGATATTGGAAGTATGCAATTTATGGTTAGTTTTGTATTGCCTCTTTAACACAACTTCTTTTGGATAGTTGGATCGAGACTTTATTGATTTTTAGAACTTATGAACAACACGTCCCTAACATATTTGTAGGAAATAAGTTTTGGGGGATGGGTCAAAGGTATTGTCTTGGTGTTTTGGTTGTTCAACTCTTCATCAAGGCAACCTTTGTAACAATTAAGTAGGGTTTGTTGTTACTTAGGTCTATGTCCTATCTTTCTTTGATCTACAATACATATAATGTTATGTTGTATTATGTGGTGGCAATGATGATGTCACTTCGTAGTTGTTGGTGATTGACTAGTTACATGTAAACATTAAATGTGTAGATGTCTTTGTCCTTTCCTGCATTGTTGTAACTTTGGATGGACACTCTAATATGGTATGTTCATTATAATTTCCTTCTACTGCATTTATGCTTTCATCATATTTTGAAGACATCGATGTTGTGTCTTGAGTTTTCTTTGTATTGTTGGTCAATTTATTTGGGTTGTGTCCTGGCTTATTTCCTTTCCATTTTCAATTGGAGGGTAGTTATTATTCTAACGTAATACTCTTTATTGTAGACATTTTGGCATTATTTTTTGGTGGGATGGTTATTTCGTGTGCTTTTCTTTCTTTTTTCCTTACCAATTTTCCTTTCCCTTATCTTTGATTTTAAACCATTTTCAAATAGGGGATTAGGGTTAGTGTCATTTTTAGTATGGGTTGGACCAACCACTCAATAGTTTATTATTTATTATTCCACCTCTCCTAAGATGGCCCATCATTTTTTTGTGGGCAATATGTTGCTTTTTGATAGCCTTAGCCTTGATGCTTAAGGGACAATCCCCATGAATTTTGTGTCGAACACTGATATCTTTGTGATAGGTGGTTGCTCAACAACGAAAATTAACACAATATCATTTAAGACAAGTTAAAGAGAAAGACGATTTCCTAGATGGTATATTGTTAGGTGACTTTCTACCATCAAAAGGTATATTTTAGAGGAGTCTAAATTATGTTATAGTGTGTAACCATGATTAGGTGAGAATTTCATCTCCTTAATATTGCAATGTTAAGGTAATTTAGCTCAAGAGGCGGAGGAGATCAAAATGCTAGTGTATGCCATGAGTGTTATTTTTAAAAAATCTGCAAGGCAATAGAGTGTACTCCTTCTGACAGTTCCAGTGATGATGATGCAGGTGACTAGTGCTCCATATGGATTTTTATTGACTTGTGAAGGTAGTGAAGTGCCATGTTATTCAACCCTTTGTGAAATGCAAGTGAAATTCAGTGTTCCTTTCTCTACATGATAGTTATTTATGCTCAACATGAAAGCATCAGTTGTGGATTATTGGGATCATACTAGTAGAACTATGTTTCAAAACTTGTTTTTGGGTTTACATATATATTTGTTTGAGATTAAGGAATTTTTAGTCATCTGAAATCCCCATACACAGTTAAAAGTCATGGATTGTATCTATTGAATTGTTGATTTGGTTATTTCCGTGTTACTATAAAGTCGATCGTATCTATTTCATAGAAAGAAAGAAAGAAAAAAAAAAAAACGCTTCACTCAAAAAGGAAATTGCACTAATTTCACATTTTCAAATAGACAACTTAGCATCACATCTAACACAAAATGTAAAAGTATGGATGCAATATTTATGCACTTGCCATGGATTGACATGGGCAAGTAGACACTACAAGTTCAGAGCACCTAGGTCATGTTTTTTAATAAATTAGATTAATGTTGCATATGTACCCCCTTAAATTTGGCCAATTTACAATCCAATGTTTTATGTTTGTCATAATTTGCACATGGATAATTAAAATAAGCCATATTTTTTTAAATAAACTAAATTAATTGAAAAAAAATGTTGCATATGAAATCCAACACACACACACACCGAAATAGAATTTATATTAAATAAAAAAACCTGGAGTTGAGGCAAGCAATGAATTACATAGTGTTGGTTCATAGAGTCTTAAGCAAACTTGAGCATTTATTTGAGGTTACAAAAGAAGCTTACAACATATCAAAAGGTTGATGGAGGTTGTAACAAAACTAACTACATTCAAAAATTTCTTGCATGAGAAAATTTTGACAAATTGCTTACAGAGCAAAATACAGAAACAATACATGTCTAGATTGGATTATGTGTTCATCTTATTGTCACTGTTGACTTTGCTACTGAAGGAGGTTTTTTCTTCTTAACTAGTGTAGTCCAAGCTTCCTTTGTTTTCGATAAATTCAATGTTGCTCCCTCCAATCTTGACTTGCCTTGATATGGAGGTTTTGGTTGTTCTAGAGTCTCCACCTCTTCCGCTTGGTCTGCCTAGGTCGAGGACTAAGTGAGGTTCCTATTTCTTGGTCTAGATCTGGGGGAATAGAAAAATCCTTTTTCATCGAATCCCTTGGTACTACATTTTTCTCTTTTGATGCTTCTTGGTCCATATATGAGGGAATGAGAATTTCCTCTTTTATTGAATTTGATGTTTCCACATTTTGCTCATTAGAAGAGATGGCCATGTTTTGGCTCAACCATGGGCATGTCCGACTCATCTGTCTCATCCTTGCAAATCACTTGATGTTCTACCTTGGTGCCAACCCACCAAGTTGACTTACGTTGGTGCTTCCTAGCTTTCCTTGGCCTTTTCGGGAAATGCTATGCCAAATGTCTCATTTCAAAATAGACTCTGTAGCGAAAATAAACATTTTCATAATCCAACTTTTGATACCAAGAGTAGTTTTCACCTGTCAAGGTTATTTCATCTAGAAACCCTTTGTTGAAGTCCATTTCAACACATATTCATGCATATGTAGTGATATTGTATTCCTTTGTTTCCTCGCTTATGTAGTAGTATTTTCCAAGGCCATGGAGGGTAAACCCCAAAGACATAGAGACAAATTTGGAGGTCTAACCCAAATCGGAGCCATGGATAGGGAATCCATTAATGGGTCAAAGGATGGGGTCCAAGGTTCATGCATAATCTAGATTTCCCCCAAAACCAAGGGCTTGATATTAAAATAAAATCCATGTCTTCTTCAAGTTCAAACACTACAATAAAAAATCCCTTAGCACAGGGGAAAATAAAAGCTTCGTATTTTAACTTAGAAAGCCATGACCCTGAGATCCTAACAAAGTGAGTCCAAAGACCATTGAATCAACATACAAGTGCAATTTTGTTGTAAAGGGATGCCATAGAGACAACATCTTTCCCTAATGAAATATAAATAGCTAGAGCCTCTTGGACCATCAAAAGATTAGAAGAACTTGAGACATTCTGTACAATATCTCTAAAAGAAGCTTTACCTAGATTTCCATTGGAAGGAAGAGGGTTAGATCTGCAACCAAGATCCAATCTAGCTCCCATGGAATTCACACAAGTTCTAGGATCACTAGGGGACGCGTCCATCACCAAGGGAGCCACCACCATGCTGGAAATAGAATCACCAGGGAGAGAGGCACCACACAAAGCAGTCGTCGTTGTTGGAGAAAAATAATAGGAGATTCTTCTGAAGTAGAGAAGGTCGAACATCACCATGCCAGGATACCAACGAGACGAAGATGACCTATGTGCGTGGCTAGGGTGGAACCCTAGTTGGCACCGCCATTGTCAAGGGTTTCTTATGGGGTTTTCTGCCATCCCAAATCCATCAAATATGGCCAATTTCTAGTCCAAGGTTTTATGTATATTGGAATTTGAACTTTGATAATTAGCATGGTGATGCCCACTCTCAAGCACTAGATCAACACAACTCGAGTAATACCTAACTTCTTGTTGAAAGCATTCATCCCCCCACACCCTTTTTTTCCAATCATAGAGTTGGCATTGTAGTGGTAGGGATATTCACCATGGTAGTAATACATCTTAGAAAGTGAAAGAGGATGTTTTTAAGAATATACACCTCAAAAGTTAGCTTTCAAATTGGAAATAACTAACATCTTTGTTTCATAATTCTTATCTATGTGAAATTATTCACACTATAAACCTAGAAAGAGTTTAAGATAGAGAGTTTGTATAGAATGTATCGATATAAACTTGGAAGAAAAGTAAGGTTGCAATGGTTGAGTCAATGACAATGAACTACCCAAAAAATATTCAAATTTGGTTCAAGAGCCTACCTTGCTACCTTGCAAAGGATCCACTAAGAAAACATTTCACTCAAGCTAGAGAAGTAAGAATCGCCAAAACCATAAGAACCTTGGAGAGATGATGTCATAAGTAAGGGTTTGTTAATTTCATGATATAGGAAGAAGCCTAGGTTTCTATCAAATATTTCCAACCTACCTATAGGCAATATGGACATTTGTAAATTGTATTCTGGCATGCATTACATAAGTCCTTGATCCGGATTTTATGAGCAGAACGAAATGAATACAGTTTATTAAAAGATGCTTAACACAGAATAACAGAGATACAATAAAACTGGTTTTCTATTCAATAAGGAAATAAGTTGAAACTATAAAATGCAGCGGAAAACAGCTTGTTGGAATGGTGGCGACTTATCTATGAGAAGAGATGTGACGACTGTGCTCATTAGCAAGAAGATGATTACAATGAGGCTCTGAAGGCCTTTTTACAATAAACAGAAATGTCAAAAACTCTAGACATCCAAAACCTAACCCTAGGAGATGAAGCGCCAAAAGTCATGTGGGCCCCGTTTGGGTAAGTTAGTACATCAACTTCCCGGGGTCGTAACTTTTGCATACGATCTCCGTTTTAGGCGCACGATAGCCCGTTGGAAAGGTATCGTCAAGGAGATTCATTTTGGGGGCTCAATTAAAGCCTTTGGCCATTATTGAGAAGCTCGATCCCAAAAAACCTTCATTTAAGCCCTCAAAATGGCCTCGGAAGTTAAAAACTACTAAAAATAGTAAATTGCCAAATTTACCAGAAAACTGTTTTGAGCGAGTTGGAAAAGGTGGATGGCCAACAATATCCACCTGGATCAGTCCTAAACCCTCTTTGATACAAAAAATTAGGGTAGAGAGTTTTTGTTAATGTTTCAGAGACTTACTAGAGAAGTCTTCTTGGTCTTTCCTAATGGATTTTCAAAGTATGCCATAAGCCCTTTATGTAGCATGACAAGGGCTCCTAAGAAAGGTAAGATGACTGCCTCCTTAGAGGTATTGAAAGATTCCCCCCTAATAGTGTTGCCCATGATAAATTTCTTTTTTAAAAATACTCTTTTAAGTTTGAGGACACTTTCTAATGATACTTAAGGTTGTTGTTGGTTTAGTGCTAGAATATTCTCCCCAACTCTTTGGAAAAGCTCTTAGCACATCCTCCTATGTGGATAAGGTAGCCTCAATTATGGTTTTGTAACTTTAGTCTACATGGATCAAAGTGAAAAATGATAATCTTTTGAAACACATGGTGGTTTGTAAGTTCAATGACTTGGTGGTTGGGATACGGTGCCACCATGGAAACAACCCATGGTCTAACCCCAACATGTGTAGAGCCCTTGTTTGATTCCTAAATATATTTTTGGAGGATTTAGTGATAATCTAACTCTTTGCCAATTTTTCATTCTTTTAGAGTGTGTAGTGAAAGGACCATGTATTTTTAACACTTAATATTTAAGAAATATTATATATATTGAAAAACAACATTATAAAAAATAAATATTTTAAAATAAAAATTAAAAACTTATTATAATAATAATAATCTAATTATATATATATAATATTTCAAAATAAAAATAAAAATATAATAATAATAATAATAATCCATCATATTATATATATATATATATATATATATATATATAACTTCCATCTTGTGTTTATACAGGATTTAAAAGTGTTGCACAAAAGTAGTCAGAGAATTTATGTTGGACGTTCATTCGATTTTAATATTGGTCATCTTCCAACCAGATAAATGCAGAGAAAATGAATGTGAAGTACAGAGAAAAGGAATGTTAATAATAAAACAATTCATCTGCATAAAAATAGAAAAACCCTTGCATATTTTGCCTGTTTTAACATATTCACTGAATTTATAATAAAAACAAAGACTAAGAAAAAAGCCAAGACCATTTTCTGCTTCCTGTTAACTGCACAGCATAATATACGAAATAATCTTGTCCTTGGAGGTGATGGGCATTCATAAAACAGGGGTAGTCCCTCCCTCCCTCCATGTTACGTCACAATCAAAAGAACGTGCAGTGCATTAATAATGGCAGTACATTCTATATATGTAGGGCTGAAAGAAAAAACGTATGTAGACTACAAAAATTAATAATGGCAGTACATTAATTGGTATTCTGGTTTCAGCATGTTTTGCGTAGAAAGGGAGGAGTGTATTGTTTGTTGTGTACCAACCAGAAGGTCGTCGGGAGTAGCTAAGGTTCATGCCCCCTCTCTCTCTCTTGAGCTTTTTAACTGACTGGCTATTGGCCAGACTGCATAAATCCTCGTTATGAGATATCATTTCTTCATATCTACACTTTTTTTCTCCAGAAACCCATAACTTGCGCCCCTTGTTCCCCCTAAGGCTATTTATCCCACCTTCCCAGCTCTATTATTTTTTCTGTGGATAGATTTTGCAAATCCCATGGTCTACAGATTCTTCATTTGTGAGAGATTTTCAAGAATTACCTGGTAGCTCTCATGGCTCCTCATCAATTGAAATCTGGTAAGCCCGAATTTTGAATTCTTTTGACATCCAGTAAGTCCCAAATTTGAACTGCAACGGTTTTCTTACTTCACGAGCGTGATGGGCACTGTCAATTATAGTTGGGTATAACTGAATTGTTAACATTGTGATGAAATTTTTCAATTTAATGGGACATCATGTGTGAGCACTAGTTGAGAGCTTCTACTCCATTTCATTTCTACTGCAATGTTTAGTGATTGCTTTAGGTGGGTGAGGGATAAAATTATCTGAGGACAGCATTTGTCACTCGGTGATCATGTCATAGATAGTCATAGATCATGACCTATTTACCAACTCCAATAAGGACCACTATATCCAGTTGTGATGAACAGGGGCTTGGGAGCTACGCTTATGTGCATTTACCTTTTCTGTCTGTGAGACTACCATAGACCACTGTCTAGCCGAGGGAAACCTAGGAAGCACACCTTAGTATTGACCAGATATCAGTTGTAATCTGTGTTGATGAGCCATATTCAAGAAGGCTGATAATTATGGTAAGCCAAGATCTGTACGTTGCCAAAGCTTCAGCTGTCTGGACTAGTACATTCCCACGTGGGGTTGGAGAAGCAAATTATTTCATGCTTTTCTTGATGTTTTTCTTCCCATGAACACTCAGGAATTTAATCTAGGATGTCTAACAAAAAAGAAGACTTAAGCGAAGAGTGTTTGACAGTGATTATAAAAGACCACAAAGAACCTTACATACATTCAGGAACTGCAATTGCACAGAGAAGAGTTGCATTCCACAGCCTGGGGTGAGGGGGATACATCAACTAGGTACATTGGGTGTATTGAATATGGACACTAGTGCAGACCTATGTAACCATGCCTGATGCATATCTTGAGTTTATGCAAATGGCCTACATATCAAATATTGGAAGTTGGAACTCCAGATATGCAACCTTGAACTTTGCAACCTAGGTGCATATGAGACCTGAGTTGGAGATGTCTAATCTTGTAGCAAACTTCCTTTCAGTTGCTGGAATTCGGTGATACAAGAAGTTAGAGTTCCAATTGATCTAGAACTTTGATTGAATTTTCGATGATCCAGGTCGATTCAGAATTGGTCCAGATCCCCAGTGGCATTGTTTCACCATACATGGAACTTGGATCATGGTGGAATTCTGATCATCCTTGAAATTTCTGCTGGATTCTTATCAGATTGTGGTCAGAAAGAGAGTCCTTTGCTACAAGAGTAGCTTAATCTGATCCTATTTCAGGGAAACGGCCTGCATATCAAATATTGGAACTCGAGATATGCAACCTCGAGCTTCTTAACCTTGGAGAATATGAGAGCTGGTTTTTGTTGGGTTTGGGCTAGTGGTAATAGTTAGTTGAAAAACAGGTTCAGCAGCTTTGGTACATCTAGTACATCCTCAAGCTGCTAACTACTCACTTGTGGTGCTTTCTTTTGTTCAGGTGTTTGTTCTTTCAACTCTTCATCTCCTTCAGTGATTGTTATAGGTGGTGGTATAGCAGGGCTAGCTGCTGCTCGTGCCCTTCAAAGAGCCTCTTTTAAGGTAGGAACATATTCCTGATATATCAACGTTTAACCCCTCTTGTAATTCTGTATTTTGAAATGGAGCATTTGCTAGATCTGTTTTACTATTTAGTCTCTTGATGCTGCTTTATGCATGAAGGATTGGCTTTAATAGAGTTATGGCAGTGCCATGGAATGTACTTATTACTATAGTTAGAACACTTCTGCTAAATGTTTACCTTTTGAATGTCCAGGTTACAGTATTAGAGTCACGGAATAGAATAGGTGGACGTGTTTGTACAGATTACTCCTTTGGATTCCCAGTTGACATGGGTGCCTCATGGTAAGCCAAGTGATATGCAACCTATAAAGGCAGGCGTGCTTGTGCTTCTACGTAATCATCCTTAATGAGTAACTAAATTTCTGCAATCTCTTCTTTTTTGTTTGTAGAAATATGAAACTTATATTACTGGAAGGAAAGCAGTTGTCTTCCTTCCACAAAGTACATAGAAAACAATCATTGCATCTATATAGCCGTTCTCCTCCCCACCCAAACAAGTATATGTTATCATTGATGGTATGATTTTATGCAGGCTCCATGGTGCTTCTCAGAGAAATCCTCTTGCACCTCTGATTGGAAGATTAAGACTCCCATTGTATCGTACCAGTGGAGATAATTCAGTTTTATTTGATCATGATCTAGAGAGGTATGCTACAAGAATTTAGATAATTCTTTCAAGTGTCTGAAAGCCTTTGGAAACCTTGTGTTGAGAACAGAGGCAGCCAGAAGTACAAGCGCTAGTTAACCTATATTATCGAATTGATAGTGCTAAGTTCTAACCATTACTTTTTGAAGTTTTTTTTTAATGTGTCTAAAGAAAATTCAAATGATCAATTATTTTAATCTTTGATTTTGCTAATCAAAATTTGCATTCTGTCTTATCATTGTTGTGAATATTAGATTGAAAAAAAAAGATCACCCAACTTTTTCGTTTTCCTATTTAATACCTGCATGCAAAGTCTGATGATGCATTTTTCTATGCAGTTCGTGACACATCAATCCTAACTTCTGAAATTTACCCGAATGATTTCTGTACCCAAGTCCATGTCTTTACGGTTCTTATTTAGCCATCATTCATGGCATTGTGGTTGCAGCTATACACTTTTTGACATGGATGGATGTAAAGTTCCTCAAGAACTTGTAACTGAAGTTGGTGAGATATTTAAAATCCTTTTAGAAGAGGTATCTATCAACTGCTACGGTGACTCTGTCTACTTATTGTGTCAAATTCTGTTTTTCAATATTAATCATGGATCACCACGATGTACTGACCAAAGCTGCATTTGATTTTTCCAGAGCAAGAAAGTACTAGAAGAATGTGAAGAAGATATATCCTTGCTCAACTCTTTCACAATTGTGTGGGAAAGACGCCCAGATTTAAGGTTATCTTGTTTTAAATTCCAATAGTTTATATGCTACATAGGCCGCACTATATCACAACTATAAGATGCATAAAGTACTTACATTCCCCATTGGTTTTCCAATTGCTAACTGCTTGAATCCTCCTTTTAGGCTGAATGGCCTTGCATACCAGGTTTTACAGTGGTATATGTGTAGAATGGAAGGTTGGTTTGCCACAGACATTGATAGCATATCTGCCAGAAATTGGACTGAGGTGAGAGGCCACTTTGAAATGCCATTTTCCATGTTATCTTATTTCTTGAAAATGTATTCAGGATCTGGTCTAACTAGAATGCGGAAGTACAGGAAGAGCTGCTTGATGGGGGACATGGGCTTATGGTGCGAGGGTATTCCCCTGTTATAGAGGTTCTTTCTAGAGGTCTTGACATCCGTCTTAAGCACAGGTGTATTTCATTTTCTCAAGAAGAACTTGAGTGTGGTCTACTTGTCAATCAAGGGAAGATTGGTTATCTAGGTTTTGACAGTAATTTCCTTTTCAGGGTTACAAAAGTTATGAGGCAATACTGTGGTGTAAAAATTGTTACCGATGATGGAAAAATCTTTGTAGCTGATGCTGTCATCGTCGCTCTTCCTCTTGGTGTGCTAAAAGAAAGCTTGGTAAAATTCGAGCCACGTTTGCCAGAGTGGAAAGAGGCAGCAATTGCAGATTTAGGGATTGGAAATGAGAACAAGGTCGCTTTACTCTTTGATAAAGTATGCTGGCCGAATGTTGAATTCTTGGGGATTGTTGCACCTACTATATGTGACTGTAGCTACTTTTTGAACCTGCACAAAGCAACTGGACATCCCGTTCTTGTGTACATGCCTGCAGGAAGGCTTGCGGATGAGATAGAAAAGATGTCCGATGCAGAAGCTGTCAACTTTGCAGTGTTGCAGCTAAAGAGGATTCTGCCTCATGTATCACAACCAGTAAGTTGATTCTGACAGTAGATTTGTCCTAGCTAGCTTTAAATTTCGAGATTCAATCAGGATCATTCTTTCCATGAAAATGGTCCAAGTTGCCTACTTGTAACTGTTAGCCTTATCGCTGTTTTTTTCTTTTTACAGATACGTTCTCTAGTGTCACACTGGGGTACAGACATAAATACCCTTGGATGTTACAGCCATGATTCTGTGGGCAAGCCTCATGATCTTTATGAACGGATGCGTATTCCTGTGGATAATTTGTTTTTTGCAGGGGAAGCCACAAGCACAAGTTTTCCAGGCATGGTGCATGGGGCTTTTGCCACAGGCATACTGGCTGCTGTAGATTGTAGAAGGCATCTTTCGGAACAACACAGTTATTTGAACTTGTTTCAATCTGTAATGGGGGAGCAGCTCACAACTGAGCAAATACCTCTGCAAATATCAAGGATGTGAATATGAAGATATCATGCGCAATATAGCAGCTTTTGTAAATATTAGACTTGGAATTTTCAGGATCATGCATTTGTCCAGCATGTTCGAGCCCCTAATATTTGTCAATAGCCTAAGATCTGTAAAT
>ML784478.1:564665-615895 GCA_009831015.1 Picea engelmannii
CTAAGGTTAAATAAAATATTTGGTTGCAAGGCCATTCTTTAATGAACAATATCACTAAGGTTAAATAAAATATTTGGTTGCAAGGCCATTCTTTAATGCACAATATCACTAGAAGGGTGAGGTAGAGGATATGTTTTGGGATGGCAGTAAAAAATTACAAGCATAGTTTATGAGTTATTGGCATCTCTTGAATATATGCATAGGTTATGTGTTGTTGGCTTTTGTCAACTTTATTGGTCACTATTGAGCAAGGGGTTTGTTATTTTATGTTGGATTTGCTCATGATGATGAGGTGATGGGATATTGGAAGTATGCAATTTATGGTTAGTTTTGTATTGCCTCTTTAACACAACTTCTTTTGGATAGTTGGATCGAGACTTTATTGATTTTTAGAACTTATGAACAACACGTCCCTAACATATTTGTAGGAAATAAGTTTTGGGGGATGGGTCAAAGGTATTGTCTTGGTGTTTTGGTTGTTCAACTCTTCATCAAGGCAACCTTTGTAACAATTAAGTAGGGTTTGTTGTTACTTAGGTCTATGTCCTATCTTTCTTTGATCTACAATACATATAATGTTATGTTGTATTATGTGGTGGCAATGATGATGTCACTTCGTAGTTGTTGGTGATTGACTAGTTACATGTAAACATTAAATGTGTAGATGTCTTTGTCCTTTCCTGCATTGTTGTAACTTTGGATGGACACTCTAATATGGTATGTTCATTATAATTTCCTTCTACTGCATTTATGCTTTCATCATATTTTGAAGACATCGATGTTGTGTCTTGAGTTTTCTTTGTATTGTTGGTCAATTTATTTGGGTTGTGTCCTGGCTTATTTCCTTTCCATTTTCAATTGGAGGGTAGTTATTATTCTAACGTAATACTCTTTATTGTAGACATTTTGGCATTATTTTTTGGTGGGATGGTTATTTCGTGTGCTTTTCTTTCTTTTTTCCTTACCAATTTTCCTTTCCCTTATCTTTGATTTTAAACCATTTTCAAATAGGGGATTAGGGTTAGTGTCATTTTTAGTATGGGTTGGACCAACCACTCAATAGTTTATTATTTATTATTCCACCTCTCCTAAGATGGCCCATCATTTTTTTGTGGGCAATATGTTGCTTTTTGATAGCCTTAGCCTTGATGCTTAAGGGACAATCCCCATGAATTTTGTGTCGAACACTGATATCTTTGTGATAGGTGGTTGCTCAACAACGAAAATTAACACAATATCATTTAAGACAAGTTAAAGAGAAAGACGATTTCCTAGATGGTATATTGTTAGGTGACTTTCTACCATCAAAAGGTATATTTTAGAGGAGTCTAAATTATGTTATAGTGTGTAACCATGATTAGGTGAGAATTTCATCTCCTTAATATTGCAATGTTAAGGTAATTTAGCTCAAGAGGCGGAGGAGATCAAAATGCTAGTGTATGCCATGAGTGTTATTTTTAAAAAATCTGCAAGGCAATAGAGTGTACTCCTTCTGACAGTTCCAGTGATGATGATGCAGGTGACTAGTGCTCCATATGGATTTTTATTGACTTGTGAAGGTAGTGAAGTGCCATGTTATTCAACCCTTTGTGAAATGCAAGTGAAATTCAGTGTTCCTTTCTCTACATGATAGTTATTTATGCTCAACATGAAAGCATCAGTTGTGGATTATTGGGATCATACTAGTAGAACTATGTTTCAAAACTTGTTTTTGGGTTTACATATATATTTGTTTGAGATTAAGGAATTTTTAGTCATCTGAAATCCCCATACACAGTTAAAAGTCATGGATTGTATCTATTGAATTGTTGATTTGGTTATTTCCGTGTTACTATAAAGTCGATCGTATCTATTTCATAGAAAGAAAGAAAGAAAAAAAAAAAAACGCTTCACTCAAAAAGGAAATTGCACTAATTTCACATTTTCAAATAGACAACTTAGCATCACATCTAACACAAAATGTAAAAGTATGGATGCAATATTTATGCACTTGCCATGGATTGACATGGGCAAGTAGACACTACAAGTTCAGAGCACCTAGGTCATGTTTTTTAATAAATTAGATTAATGTTGCATATGTACCCCCTTAAATTTGGCCAATTTACAATCCAATGTTTTATGTTTGTCATAATTTGCACATGGATAATTAAAATAAGCCATATTTTTTTAAATAAACTAAATTAATTGAAAAAAAATGTTGCATATGAAATCCAACACACACACACACCGAAATAGAATTTATATTAAATAAAAAAACCTGGAGTTGAGGCAAGCAATGAATTACATAGTGTTGGTTCATAGAGTCTTAAGCAAACTTGAGCATTTATTTGAGGTTACAAAAGAAGCTTACAACATATCAAAAGGTTGATGGAGGTTGTAACAAAACTAACTACATTCAAAAATTTCTTGCATGAGAAAATTTTGACAAATTGCTTACAGAGCAAAATACAGAAACAATACATGTCTAGATTGGATTATGTGTTCATCTTATTGTCACTGTTGACTTTGCTACTGAAGGAGGTTTTTTCTTCTTAACTAGTGTAGTCCAAGCTTCCTTTGTTTTCGATAAATTCAATGTTGCTCCCTCCAATCTTGACTTGCCTTGATATGGAGGTTTTGGTTGTTCTAGAGTCTCCACCTCTTCCGCTTGGTCTGCCTAGGTCGAGGACTAAGTGAGGTTCCTATTTCTTGGTCTAGATCTGGGGGAATAGAAAAATCCTTTTTCATCGAATCCCTTGGTACTACATTTTTCTCTTTTGATGCTTCTTGGTCCATATATGAGGGAATGAGAATTTCCTCTTTTATTGAATTTGATGTTTCCACATTTTGCTCATTAGAAGAGATGGCCATGTTTTGGCTCAACCATGGGCATGTCCGACTCATCTGTCTCATCCTTGCAAATCACTTGATGTTCTACCTTGGTGCCAACCCACCAAGTTGACTTACGTTGGTGCTTCCTAGCTTTCCTTGGCCTTTTCGGGAAATGCTATGCCAAATGTCTCATTTCAAAATAGACTCTGTAGCGAAAATAAACATTTTCATAATCCAACTTTTGATACCAAGAGTAGTTTTCACCTGTCAAGGTTATTTCATCTAGAAACCCTTTGTTGAAGTCCATTTCAACACATATTCATGCATATGTAGTGATATTGTATTCCTTTGTTTCCTCGCTTATGTAGTAGTATTTTCCAAGGCCATGGAGGGTAAACCCCAAAGACATAGAGACAAATTTGGAGGTCTAACCCAAATCGGAGCCATGGATAGGGAATCCATTAATGGGTCAAAGGATGGGGTCCAAGGTTCATGCATAATCTAGATTTCCCCCAAAACCAAGGGCTTGATATTAAAATAAAATCCATGTCTTCTTCAAGTTCAAACACTACAATAAAAAATCCCTTAGCACAGGGGAAAATAAAAGCTTCGTATTTTAACTTAGAAAGCCATGACCCTGAGATCCTAACAAAGTGAGTCCAAAGACCATTGAATCAACATACAAGTGCAATTTTGTTGTAAAGGGATGCCATAGAGACAACATCTTTCCCTAATGAAATATAAATAGCTAGAGCCTCTTGGACCATCAAAAGATTAGAAGAACTTGAGACATTCTGTACAATATCTCTAAAAGAAGCTTTACCTAGATTTCCATTGGAAGGAAGAGGGTTAGATCTGCAACCAAGATCCAATCTAGCTCCCATGGAATTCACACAAGTTCTAGGATCACTAGGGGACGCGTCCATCACCAAGGGAGCCACCACCATGCTGGAAATAGAATCACCAGGGAGAGAGGCACCACACAAAGCAGTCGTCGTTGTTGGAGAAAAATAATAGGAGATTCTTCTGAAGTAGAGAAGGTCGAACATCACCATGCCAGGATACCAACGAGACGAAGATGACCTATGTGCGTGGCTAGGGTGGAACCCTAGTTGGCACCGCCATTGTCAAGGGTTTCTTATGGGGTTTTCTGCCATCCCAAATCCATCAAATATGGCCAATTTCTAGTCCAAGGTTTTATGTATATTGGAATTTGAACTTTGATAATTAGCATGGTGATGCCCACTCTCAAGCACTAGATCAACACAACTCGAGTAATACCTAACTTCTTGTTGAAAGCATTCATCCCCCCACACCCTTTTTTTCCAATCATAGAGTTGGCATTGTAGTGGTAGGGATATTCACCATGGTAGTAATACATCTTAGAAAGTGAAAGAGGATGTTTTTAAGAATATACACCTCAAAAGTTAGCTTTCAAATTGGAAATAACTAACATCTTTGTTTCATAATTCTTATCTATGTGAAATTATTCACACTATAAACCTAGAAAGAGTTTAAGATAGAGAGTTTGTATAGAATGTATCGATATAAACTTGGAAGAAAAGTAAGGTTGCAATGGTTGAGTCAATGACAATGAACTACCCAAAAAATATTCAAATTTGGTTCAAGAGCCTACCTTGCTACCTTGCAAAGGATCCACTAAGAAAACATTTCACTCAAGCTAGAGAAGTAAGAATCGCCAAAACCATAAGAACCTTGGAGAGATGATGTCATAAGTAAGGGTTTGTTAATTTCATGATATAGGAAGAAGCCTAGGTTTCTATCAAATATTTCCAACCTACCTATAGGCAATATGGACATTTGTAAATTGTATTCTGGCATGCATTACATAAGTCCTTGATCCGGATTTTATGAGCAGAACGAAATGAATACAGTTTATTAAAAGATGCTTAACACAGAATAACAGAGATACAATAAAACTGGTTTTCTATTCAATAAGGAAATAAGTTGAAACTATAAAATGCAGCGGAAAACAGCTTGTTGGAATGGTGGCGACTTATCTATGAGAAGAGATGTGACGACTGTGCTCATTAGCAAGAAGATGATTACAATGAGGCTCTGAAGGCCTTTTTACAATAAACAGAAATGTCAAAAACTCTAGACATCCAAAACCTAACCCTAGGAGATGAAGCGCCAAAAGTCATGTGGGCCCCGTTTGGGTAAGTTAGTACATCAACTTCCCGGGGTCGTAACTTTTGCATACGATCTCCGTTTTAGGCGCACGATAGCCCGTTGGAAAGGTATCGTCAAGGAGATTCATTTTGGGGGCTCAATTAAAGCCTTTGGCCATTATTGAGAAGCTCGATCCCAAAAAACCTTCATTTAAGCCCTCAAAATGGCCTCGGAAGTTAAAAACTACTAAAAATAGTAAATTGCCAAATTTACCAGAAAACTGTTTTGAGCGAGTTGGAAAAGGTGGATGGCCAACAATATCCACCTGGATCAGTCCTAAACCCTCTTTGATACAAAAAATTAGGGTAGAGAGTTTTTGTTAATGTTTCAGAGACTTACTAGAGAAGTCTTCTTGGTCTTTCCTAATGGATTTTCAAAGTATGCCATAAGCCCTTTATGTAGCATGACAAGGGCTCCTAAGAAAGGTAAGATGACTGCCTCCTTAGAGGTATTGAAAGATTCCCCCCTAATAGTGTTGCCCATGATAAATTTCTTTTTTAAAAATACTCTTTTAAGTTTGAGGACACTTTCTAATGATACTTAAGGTTGTTGTTGGTTTAGTGCTAGAATATTCTCCCCAACTCTTTGGAAAAGCTCTTAGCACATCCTCCTATGTGGATAAGGTAGCCTCAATTATGGTTTTGTAACTTTAGTCTACATGGATCAAAGTGAAAAATGATAATCTTTTGAAACACATGGTGGTTTGTAAGTTCAATGACTTGGTGGTTGGGATACGGTGCCACCATGGAAACAACCCATGGTCTAACCCCAACATGTGTAGAGCCCTTGTTTGATTCCTAAATATATTTTTGGAGGATTTAGTGATAATCTAACTCTTTGCCAATTTTTCATTCTTTTAGAGTGTGTAGTGAAAGGACCATGTATTTTTAACACTTAATATTTAAGAAATATTATATATATTGAAAAACAACATTATAAAAAATAAATATTTTAAAATAAAAATTAAAAACTTATTATAATAATAATAATCTAATTATATATATATAATATTTCAAAATAAAAATAAAAATATAATAATAATAATAATAATCCATCATATTATATATATATATATATATATATATATATATAACTTCCATCTTGTGTTTATACAGGATTTAAAAGTGTTGCACAAAAGTAGTCAGAGAATTTATGTTGGACGTTCATTCGATTTTAATATTGGTCATCTTCCAACCAGATAAATGCAGAGAAAATGAATGTGAAGTACAGAGAAAAGGAATGTTAATAATAAAACAATTCATCTGCATAAAAATAGAAAAACCCTTGCATATTTTGCCTGTTTTAACATATTCACTGAATTTATAATAAAAACAAAGACTAAGAAAAAAGCCAAGACCATTTTCTGCTTCCTGTTAACTGCACAGCATAATATACGAAATAATCTTGTCCTTGGAGGTGATGGGCATTCATAAAACAGGGGTAGTCCCTCCCTCCCTCCATGTTACGTCACAATCAAAAGAACGTGCAGTGCATTAATAATGGCAGTACATTCTATATATGTAGGGCTGAAAGAAAAAACGTATGTAGACTACAAAAATTAATAATGGCAGTACATTAATTGGTATTCTGGTTTCAGCATGTTTTGCGTAGAAAGGGAGGAGTGTATTGTTTGTTGTGTACCAACCAGAAGGTCGTCGGGAGTAGCTAAGGTTCATGCCCCCTCTCTCTCTCTTGAGCTTTTTAACTGACTGGCTATTGGCCAGACTGCATAAATCCTCGTTATGAGATATCATTTCTTCATATCTACACTTTTTTTCTCCAGAAACCCATAACTTGCGCCCCTTGTTCCCCCTAAGGCTATTTATCCCACCTTCCCAGCTCTATTATTTTTTCTGTGGATAGATTTTGCAAATCCCATGGTCTACAGATTCTTCATTTGTGAGAGATTTTCAAGAATTACCTGGTAGCTCTCATGGCTCCTCATCAATTGAAATCTGGTAAGCCCGAATTTTGAATTCTTTTGACATCCAGTAAGTCCCAAATTTGAACTGCAACGGTTTTCTTACTTCACGAGCGTGATGGGCACTGTCAATTATAGTTGGGTATAACTGAATTGTTAACATTGTGATGAAATTTTTCAATTTAATGGGACATCATGTGTGAGCACTAGTTGAGAGCTTCTACTCCATTTCATTTCTACTGCAATGTTTAGTGATTGCTTTAGGTGGGTGAGGGATAAAATTATCTGAGGACAGCATTTGTCACTCGGTGATCATGTCATAGATAGTCATAGATCATGACCTATTTACCAACTCCAATAAGGACCACTATATCCAGTTGTGATGAACAGGGGCTTGGGAGCTACGCTTATGTGCATTTACCTTTTCTGTCTGTGAGACTACCATAGACCACTGTCTAGCCGAGGGAAACCTAGGAAGCACACCTTAGTATTGACCAGATATCAGTTGTAATCTGTGTTGATGAGCCATATTCAAGAAGGCTGATAATTATGGTAAGCCAAGATCTGTACGTTGCCAAAGCTTCAGCTGTCTGGACTAGTACATTCCCACGTGGGGTTGGAGAAGCAAATTATTTCATGCTTTTCTTGATGTTTTTCTTCCCATGAACACTCAGGAATTTAATCTAGGATGTCTAACAAAAAAGAAGACTTAAGCGAAGAGTGTTTGACAGTGATTATAAAAGACCACAAAGAACCTTACATACATTCAGGAACTGCAATTGCACAGAGAAGAGTTGCATTCCACAGCCTGGGGTGAGGGGGATACATCAACTAGGTACATTGGGTGTATTGAATATGGACACTAGTGCAGACCTATGTAACCATGCCTGATGCATATCTTGAGTTTATGCAAATGGCCTACATATCAAATATTGGAAGTTGGAACTCCAGATATGCAACCTTGAACTTTGCAACCTAGGTGCATATGAGACCTGAGTTGGAGATGTCTAATCTTGTAGCAAACTTCCTTTCAGTTGCTGGAATTCGGTGATACAAGAAGTTAGAGTTCCAATTGATCTAGAACTTTGATTGAATTTTCGATGATCCAGGTCGATTCAGAATTGGTCCAGATCCCCAGTGGCATTGTTTCACCATACATGGAACTTGGATCATGGTGGAATTCTGATCATCCTTGAAATTTCTGCTGGATTCTTATCAGATTGTGGTCAGAAAGAGAGTCCTTTGCTACAAGAGTAGCTTAATCTGATCCTATTTCAGGGAAACGGCCTGCATATCAAATATTGGAACTCGAGATATGCAACCTCGAGCTTCTTAACCTTGGAGAATATGAGAGCTGGTTTTTGTTGGGTTTGGGCTAGTGGTAATAGTTAGTTGAAAAACAGGTTCAGCAGCTTTGGTACATCTAGTACATCCTCAAGCTGCTAACTACTCACTTGTGGTGCTTTCTTTTGTTCAGGTGTTTGTTCTTTCAACTCTTCATCTCCTTCAGTGATTGTTATAGGTGGTGGTATAGCAGGGCTAGCTGCTGCTCGTGCCCTTCAAAGAGCCTCTTTTAAGGTAGGAACATATTCCTGATATATCAACGTTTAACCCCTCTTGTAATTCTGTATTTTGAAATGGAGCATTTGCTAGATCTGTTTTACTATTTAGTCTCTTGATGCTGCTTTATGCATGAAGGATTGGCTTTAATAGAGTTATGGCAGTGCCATGGAATGTACTTATTACTATAGTTAGAACACTTCTGCTAAATGTTTACCTTTTGAATGTCCAGGTTACAGTATTAGAGTCACGGAATAGAATAGGTGGACGTGTTTGTACAGATTACTCCTTTGGATTCCCAGTTGACATGGGTGCCTCATGGTAAGCCAAGTGATATGCAACCTATAAAGGCAGGCGTGCTTGTGCTTCTACGTAATCATCCTTAATGAGTAACTAAATTTCTGCAATCTCTTCTTTTTTGTTTGTAGAAATATGAAACTTATATTACTGGAAGGAAAGCAGTTGTCTTCCTTCCACAAAGTACATAGAAAACAATCATTGCATCTATATAGCCGTTCTCCTCCCCACCCAAACAAGTATATGTTATCATTGATGGTATGATTTTATGCAGGCTCCATGGTGCTTCTCAGAGAAATCCTCTTGCACCTCTGATTGGAAGATTAAGACTCCCATTGTATCGTACCAGTGGAGATAATTCAGTTTTATTTGATCATGATCTAGAGAGGTATGCTACAAGAATTTAGATAATTCTTTCAAGTGTCTGAAAGCCTTTGGAAACCTTGTGTTGAGAACAGAGGCAGCCAGAAGTACAAGCGCTAGTTAACCTATATTATCGAATTGATAGTGCTAAGTTCTAACCATTACTTTTTGAAGTTTTTTTTTAATGTGTCTAAAGAAAATTCAAATGATCAATTATTTTAATCTTTGATTTTGCTAATCAAAATTTGCATTCTGTCTTATCATTGTTGTGAATATTAGATTGAAAAAAAAAGATCACCCAACTTTTTCGTTTTCCTATTTAATACCTGCATGCAAAGTCTGATGATGCATTTTTCTATGCAGTTCGTGACACATCAATCCTAACTTCTGAAATTTACCCGAATGATTTCTGTACCCAAGTCCATGTCTTTACGGTTCTTATTTAGCCATCATTCATGGCATTGTGGTTGCAGCTATACACTTTTTGACATGGATGGATGTAAAGTTCCTCAAGAACTTGTAACTGAAGTTGGTGAGATATTTAAAATCCTTTTAGAAGAGGTATCTATCAACTGCTACGGTGACTCTGTCTACTTATTGTGTCAAATTCTGTTTTTCAATATTAATCATGGATCACCACGATGTACTGACCAAAGCTGCATTTGATTTTTCCAGAGCAAGAAAGTACTAGAAGAATGTGAAGAAGATATATCCTTGCTCAACTCTTTCACAATTGTGTGGGAAAGACGCCCAGATTTAAGGTTATCTTGTTTTAAATTCCAATAGTTTATATGCTACATAGGCCGCACTATATCACAACTATAAGATGCATAAAGTACTTACATTCCCCATTGGTTTTCCAATTGCTAACTGCTTGAATCCTCCTTTTAGGCTGAATGGCCTTGCATACCAGGTTTTACAGTGGTATATGTGTAGAATGGAAGGTTGGTTTGCCACAGACATTGATAGCATATCTGCCAGAAATTGGACTGAGGTGAGAGGCCACTTTGAAATGCCATTTTCCATGTTATCTTATTTCTTGAAAATGTATTCAGGATCTGGTCTAACTAGAATGCGGAAGTACAGGAAGAGCTGCTTGATGGGGGACATGGGCTTATGGTGCGAGGGTATTCCCCTGTTATAGAGGTTCTTTCTAGAGGTCTTGACATCCGTCTTAAGCACAGGTGTATTTCATTTTCTCAAGAAGAACTTGAGTGTGGTCTACTTGTCAATCAAGGGAAGATTGGTTATCTAGGTTTTGACAGTAATTTCCTTTTCAGGGTTACAAAAGTTATGAGGCAATACTGTGGTGTAAAAATTGTTACCGATGATGGAAAAATCTTTGTAGCTGATGCTGTCATCGTCGCTCTTCCTCTTGGTGTGCTAAAAGAAAGCTTGGTAAAATTCGAGCCACGTTTGCCAGAGTGGAAAGAGGCAGCAATTGCAGATTTAGGGATTGGAAATGAGAACAAGGTCGCTTTACTCTTTGATAAAGTATGCTGGCCGAATGTTGAATTCTTGGGGATTGTTGCACCTACTATATGTGACTGTAGCTACTTTTTGAACCTGCACAAAGCAACTGGACATCCCGTTCTTGTGTACATGCCTGCAGGAAGGCTTGCGGATGAGATAGAAAAGATGTCCGATGCAGAAGCTGTCAACTTTGCAGTGTTGCAGCTAAAGAGGATTCTGCCTCATGTATCACAACCAGTAAGTTGATTCTGACAGTAGATTTGTCCTAGCTAGCTTTAAATTTCGAGATTCAATCAGGATCATTCTTTCCATGAAAATGGTCCAAGTTGCCTACTTGTAACTGTTAGCCTTATCGCTGTTTTTTTCTTTTTACAGATACGTTCTCTAGTGTCACACTGGGGTACAGACATAAATACCCTTGGATGTTACAGCCATGATTCTGTGGGCAAGCCTCATGATCTTTATGAACGGATGCGTATTCCTGTGGATAATTTGTTTTTTGCAGGGGAAGCCACAAGCACAAGTTTTCCAGGCATGGTGCATGGGGCTTTTGCCACAGGCATACTGGCTGCTGTAGATTGTAGAAGGCATCTTTCGGAACAACACAGTTATTTGAACTTGTTTCAATCTGTAATGGGGGAGCAGCTCACAACTGAGCAAATACCTCTGCAAATATCAAGGATGTGAATATGAAGATATCATGCGCAATATAGCAGCTTTTGTAAATATTAGACTTGGAATTTTCAGGATCATGCATTTGTCCAGCATGTTCGAGCCCCTAATATTTGTCAATAGCCTAAGATCTGTAAATGCAGTTATGCTAACCCAGGATACCTTCTACTTTGATTATTGTATCCCATTGTGCATTTGAACTGTTGTAAGCATAGAGGAGCATCTCTATGCATTATGTGAGAGAGAAGTAATCTCTGTCAGTGTTGTCATATAGCTGGCTAGCAGCCAGTTTAAATACAAATCTTATTATTGTAGCATCTCCATATAAATTGTTAATTTCCAGGCTTGTGTCTACACCTAAGCCATGCAATCTTAAATAATTACTTAACTGTATGGTATTTTCGCATTAAACCCCATTACTTTGTTAAATTGTTAATTTCCAGGCTTGTGTCTACACCTAAACCATGCAATCTTAAATAATTACTTAATTACTTGACTGTATGGTATTTTCGCATTAAACCCCATTACTTCGTTATGGAAGAGTATTTCAATTTTTCTCTCCCTTACTGGTGGTTGCATGATAGCCACCAAAGTTTTTCTTACATTGTTTTCTTTCAGGAAGTAAAACGCTTCCGCGTTTATCACAAACCATAAAGAATTTACTGTGACTGTGTACTTACTGTGACTGTGTACAATAATATTCACATGTACAAACAGTGATGTTTTTATATATCACAGCATCTAGCATCTGGACCTATTCATTACAACATGCATAAAACACCTATTATTTATACATAGATATTTCAATCCCAACTTGTGAGGAAACAACTCTTCAAACTTTATGATCGTGTGACATAAATAATAATTGTAGAATCAATTATTAACAAGTTGTTGGAATGTTGGTAGTCACAAAATCAAGCTTGTTAAAATCTTGGTTATAATAGTTCTGTTAGATCCAGATTTATAAGAGTCTGATGAACTTGATTTATAAGAAAGAGTTTGATAACTTATTTTCATTAATTGTATATATATATATATATATATATATATATATATATATATATATATATATATAATTTTTTATTTTTTTATTTTTTTATGATCAATTAAGGCGGTGGAGAGACAGATTTGTTATATATACATTTTTATGATCAATTAAGGTAATTAAGGTGGTGGAGAGACAGATTTGTCTCACCTTGTGTGAGTTACGATTGTGTGTTGTTTCTCTATTTTGGTATAAGCTTAGGTAAGGGGTGTGAGGCAAGCAATGCCCAGGAAACGCTAAAGAGAGGCTGAATTCCTTGTCTAGCTATTCGTGCATATAGAGCACAGTCGTTGTGTGAATATATTAGTGGGAACAGAGAGAAGCACACGTGAGAATATAAGTTATTGTGAGTCGTCGCATGGAAGAGGAAGGTGGCTAGGAAAGGTTTGTTGCCAAAGGCGTGAAGTCTGTCATTTTTGTTCAGATCATTGCATGGAAGAGAGAGCAACCAGAAAGGAAGCCGTAGTTGCAATTGCCAAAGGGAAAGGGTCGTATGCTGGTGTCACAAGTGGGATCAGGCCCATCAAATTAAAAGAGGCCACCACCTTCAAAAGTAATCTGTCACAAAGTGAAGCCACCATTCAAAGCAAAAAACACTTGCCTTAGCCACTGAAAGTAATTCAATCATTTTTTAAGAGAATTGTCACAAGTGGGATCAGGCCCCATCAAATTAAAAGAGGCCACCACCTTCGAAAGTAATCTGTCACAAAGTGAAGCCACCATGCAAAGCAAAAAACACTTACCTTAGCCACTGAAAGTAATTCAATCATTTTTTAAGAGAATTGTTGGTTGATTGGTCTCGAAGATTGCTGGTATTTTATATTGAGCTTTTCAAAGATGTCAAATAGTTTGACAGATTCTTATTTAAATAAATCAACTAAATTAGATGGGGAAAATTATGTAAATTGGAATTTAAGTTGGATATTTTAATGAAAGGGTTAAATGTTTGGTCGATTGCATGTGGAGATGAAGCTAAGCCAACAGTCCAGCTAGCCTCAGTTCAAGATTGGAAGAGAAGAGAAACTAAGGTAAAGATTCTCTTAAAAATGCTCGTAAAAGATAACATTATTTCTCATATAAGAAAGTGCAAAACATTCCATGAAACATGGGAGGTACTAGGTTTGTATGAGAAGGCCAATACAAATTGGGTATTGTTTTTAAAAAACAAGCTTTTCTCAATAAAAATGGAAGAAAATGAAAATATTAGTAATTTTCTATCTAGAATTAAATAAATGATGGTTAAACTAGGTGATACTGGTGAGAAGATATCAAGCACTGATTTGGTTACTATTATGTTAAATGGTATGCTAGACAAATATCAAATATTTATCAACAGTCTTGCAGCAAGAGGGAAAACGACTTCGATTGATGATTTGACAAGTATCCTATTGCAAGAAGAGGATTGGAGGAAAAATATTAACAATGAGTTTCTGAGTTCAGATTTGGCTTCTTATTTTCTTATCTTCAATGATGATAGAACAAGACTTACATGGGTTTATTTCATAAGGAAAAAAAGTGATGTGTTTGAATATTTTAAAGAGTTTAAAAACAAACAAGAAACACACCAAGATCCGTAGATCAGATCAAGGAGGAGAATACACATCAAGAGATTTCATCAAAAACTGCAAGGACAACCCGGGATTTAGAAATAATGTATAGTTTCACATACTCCTCATTACAATGGTGTGGCTAAGAGGAAAAACATAACCTTGGTTGAATGTGCTTGAAACATGATTAAAGCTAAGAATCTTCCTGATGGTTTTTGGGCTGAAGCAATAAGTATTGTTTTGTATCTAAAAAATAGAAGTCCAACCAAATTTTTAGAGTATAAAACTCCTTATGAAACAAATTTCTATAGTTATAAACCAATTGTTAATCATTTGAGAATTTTTGGGAGTAAAACATTTTCTCATATTTCAAAGGAAGATAGAAGGGAACTTGATGCAAAGTCGATCAAATGTATCTTCATTGGTTATTGTGTTGACCATAAAGCTTACAAAATGTATGATCCAATTATTCATAAATTTTTTGCAAATAGAAATGTTATATTTCATGAGTATGCAGATGAAGTTCAAAAAGAAAATGATCAAGATGTATGGAAACTTCCTAAAGAAGGCATTGAAAGTGCAAAAGCAGAAGAAATTGAAGATTGGCAAGATGATGTTGAATATCAAAGTAGCATTGAAGCTACAAGCATCCAAAATATGCCAAGAAAGAGTATAGCAACTCTGCAAAGCAGTGTGGCACTACAAAGATCAACAAGGCAAATTCAGACACCTATTAGGTATAAAGATTATGCTTTGATGACTCAAGTTATGAGTGTAGAAGAACCTTTGAATTTTGAGCAAGCAAATGATCATAAGGAATGGATGAGTGCTATGAAGGAGGAATATGATTCCATAATGAAAAATGAAACTTGGGAACTTACATAATTGCTTGAAAATAAAATTCCTATAGGTTTAAAATGGTTGTTCAAATTTAAGTTCAATGTTGATGATAGTATATACAAGTTTAAAGTTGAATTGGTTGCAAAGGGTTATTCACAAAAAGAAGGAATATATTATGAAGACACGTTTGCACTTGTAGCTAAAATGAACAACATTAGATTAATTATTGCATTAGCTGCTAAGTACAATTGGATATTAAGTCATCATTTTTGAATGGTGAATTAAAAGAAGACTTTTTGTTCAACCAGAAGATTTTATAAAGCAGGGACAAGAACATCTTATATGCAGGTTAAAGAAAGCACTATATGATCAAACAAGCTCCCAGGTCATGGTATGTGAAAATTGACACTTTCTTCTTCTAACAAGGTTTCATCAAAAGTAAGAGTGATCCAAATATTTACATAAAGAAAGATGGAAATGGGAATGTTGTTTTGATTTCATTGTATGTTGATGATTTAACTATAACAAGAAGTGCCACAAAATTGATTGATGAGATTGAAATGCAATTATTACATGAATTTGAAATGAAGGATCTTGGTCAGACGCATTATTGTTTAGGTATTGAGGTTTTGAGGGAAGATGGTATGACTTTGATCACTCAAAGTAAGTATACAAAGGAACTAATCAAAAGGTTCAATATGAAGGAGTGTAATCTAGTGTCTACTCCATTAGGATAGAATGTTAAGCTTTGCAATGATGATGATACAAAATAAGTAAATGGTATTTTGTATCGGCAATTGGTGGGAATTCTAAACTATTTAACCACAACAAGACTTGATATTGCATATTCAACTAGCATACTTAGTCAATTCATGGCTAAATCACATGGTGGTCACTGGAAATAAGCTAAGAGAGTCATTTGATACTTGAAAGGGACTGTAGATTTTGGTATTGAATATATTAATCATTTGAATGTTGAATTGATAGGTTATTCAGATTCTGATTGGGTAGGAGATCCAGATGATAGAAAATCCACCACTAGATATCCATTCAGTTTAGGATTTGGAATTGTGTATTGGAGCAGCAAGAAGCAGCCAACTGTTTATTTGTCCTCAACTAAAGACGAGTATAAAGCATCGTGTAGTGCTACCTATGAAGCAATTTGGCTAAGGTGTATTCTTCAATACATGGGAGAAAGGCAAGGAGTACCTACATCTATCAAATGAGATAATAAAAGCTCAATAAAATGGGCAAACAAACCAATTTATCATGAAAGATCAAAGAACATTAAAACTCAACATCACTTTGTAAGAGAAAAGATTCAATCAAAAGAATTGATTTGATGTACTACAAATGATAATGTGGCAAATATATTCACTAAGCCTTTGGGAAAGGCTAAATTTGTAATATGTAGAGACAAGCTAGGAATTTTAGAGAATTCATTTCTCCATTAAAGGGGAGTGACAAAAAAAATTGTAGAAATGAATTATTAGCAAGTTGTTGGAATGTTGTCCCGGAGGTGTAGGCCAGTTGGTGATAGGGTGTTTTGTTAAGGCACTCCTTGAGACGTCGTTGGTATGAACCTTGTAGAGCCATGTGTACTGCGCATGAGACTGCAGGGGTATGCCTCGAGGTTATAGTGGTAGCAATTGGATAACATGACCCCGTGTCACGAGAGTATGTGCCCAACTAGTTGCCGATTCCGCCAGTCAACAAAAAAAAAGTTGTTGGAATGTTGTTAGTCACAAAATCAAGCTTGTTAGAATATTGGCTATAATAGTTATGTTAGATCTAAATTTATAGGAGTCGGATGAACCCGTTTTCATCCTATATATATATATATGGATTTTCATGATTAATTAAGATGGTGGAGAGACATATTTGTCTCAACTTGTGTGTGAGTTACTAAGTGTTGTTTCTTTGTTTTCATGCATGTTCAATTTGTAAGTGTTTCAACATAAGTGGATCAAAACTCACCTTATACTCTCCTAGAAGCTTGCCAAATTATATATTTACCTAAAACCTTAAAATTTTTAAGATGGAGCACCCAGATGTAGTGGTTGAAAGTGAAACATGCATGGCACTACCCATATGTGGATCATGACCTACCAAAATTATGGATACTCCTTTATGATATAATAGGTTCTTTAGGTATGCTCATTTTAGAGGCATGATACATGTTGAAAGTGAAATGATCGCTCTGAGATACATGACAATTGATACATCGCTTTTTCTTGTTGAACTAAATAAATCACGATGATACCATCGATGGGATAGAGGAATTTGTAACTTCAACCTAAAAAATACCCTTGTCATTACCTTCTACAAGTCATTGAAGCTTATCGACAGTCCTACAAGTCATTGAAGCTTATCGACAGTCCTAATGGTGTTGATAAAACAACTAAAATTTAATGCCTAAATCATACTTGTACTTGGGAGCTACCTCTAAATGCAAGGTCCGGCCATAGCTTCATTGATGATCACGAGGACATAGGGGTAGACATAGATGCCTGCATAGAGTTGGTGAAGAGAACCGCTAAGATAGCTCTAGGATATGACAATTTTGGAGAGGACTTTTTCCCTTTGGTTTATCATTGCAGTTGGGGTGATTTATTTATTAGGAGTAAGCTAATTTTGTAGTAAATGGATTTTTTTTTTCAGTTATAAATTTGATAAGAATTTTGATAAGAATCTAGTAGAAATTTTTGGAAGGTACAGAGATCTACCATGATCCAAAGTCTATGTAAGATGGAACAATTCTTTTAAAGATTTTTCCCAAAACTTCTGAATCAATAAAAATAAAAATTGTAAAAAATTTAATCAAAATTCTGGATTAATGAGAACTCTCTGGATTAATGAGAACTCTAACATTTTATATTGCCAGTTCGAACAACTGGAGAGAAATTTGTTACAAAATTAAACGGCTTTGATTTATTACATCACTAACATGTATTTCATCCACAACAATGGTGGCCAACCGAATAGCAAGCAATCAACCTTCAAGCACCACTTCGGGGATCAGTGGAGGCATACCATTGGCAGAGTGCCAATTATCAGAGTTTGCATGTCATCTGTTTGACAAAAGGTCCATGGGATTTGTTGCAAAGTCTACTCCAAACAGGGCTCCGATGGCACATATGGTCGCTGCAACAAAGCAGCTAGAGAATCTGAATAGTGGTGAACTGGTTCTCAAGGCATTTAAGACTCTGATTCTGGTGTTTGGAAACAATATGGTAAACCATGAAAGGTGACAAGAGCAAGAGGGTACCAGTAGACTGTTTGATGAAATTCCGTTAAAGGAAATCTGCATAAATCTGCAGATACTGGTAAAATCAATTTTTGGAAAAAGTTTCATCTTAGAGACAATCAGGGTATATATTTGATGAACATTCTTATTCATCAAGTAAATTCATAAAAAAATTTATGACAGTTATTTTTTTTAAATTGCCCTTCGAATGCATTTTATATTTATTTTTGTAGAAACACTAGCAACAAAACATGACAATGCTTAATTAAAAAAAATCAATTGCAATTTCAATTTTATACTAACTATCCATGTACCAAGAATCTTACCTATTTCATGTAGTTTGTAAATGAACCTGGACGTTTGCATGCAAGCACCAGGCAGTATTCCCAAATCAGGATCTTTTCTTCCCTCCCAGCCTTTAGTTTTCAACTTGCGTGATTGCATGATGTATTCCCAAATCAGAATATTTTCTTCCATCTCAGCGTTTAGATTTCAGCATGCGCGATTGCATAATGCGACCGTCGATTTCCAACCATTGAGAAATGTTAACCATGAATGTTACTCAAGATTTCCAACCATTGAGAAGTTGGAATGTTAACCATACCTATCTGCAGATGGTAGAGGGCACGATCGAGATCGAGGCTTCTCTGCTTGGCTGATGTGCATGCGGACTGGCGCGGAGCTCCAGAATCAAGCCACGAGACTCGAACTCGGGTTTCCTCAGAACGAGAAAAATTCCAGTAGACGAATTTTGATGACAAAATTAATAGCGATAGCATAGAGGAGCACCGGATTATAGACAAAATATTGTGCAGAGAGTGCAGATTAGAAGCAAAGAATAAGAGAATGTGTAGATAGATAGCAAAATGCAATACAATACAATCCATGCAGATCTGCAATTCTGCTCTACTGACACGATAATTATACACTCATCACACACACGCTGAATATCTTGGTATGCTCCTCCTCCTCTTCCTTCGTCACTGGGAGTGACTGTCACGAGAAGCCCTGCCAACTTCACTCCCCCGACCGCCACCATCGTTGGCACATTTGACCCGTGTTGCGAGGTACTCGAAATCTGGATTTCTTGATAGTAAGGATTAGCGAGCTGCTATATCGAATGGAGGGTGGTGCAGGCAACATCGTCATATATTCTTCCCTAAACTGCTTTTAATGTTTTGATCTTCTTGTTATTCATTCCAAAACGTCCATGATTAATAATCATGTGCAGTAGTCTAAATGTTCTACGAAATGATTGTTTTTCGACTATATTTTTTGAGGATTTGTTACCGAAATCTGGTGAGAAATTGTTAGATCCACAGATTTGAGTGATTATTTTTGTAGAATCCAAGTGTTCCAGAGGTTTTCCAGCTTGCTGAATTCATTTCTACATTCAGAAATGGATTTTAAGCACAAAATATAGTAATTTCGTGTTAGTAGAACAGGTAGACAATGCCAATTAATTGGGTGTGACGTGGGGAGTAGAGGTTATGCAGGTGTAGATGGATGGCAAGCAATTAGCAGCGTGATATATTGTTCACCATGGTATATTATTAGTCATAGATGGATTACTTCTTTCACCATCGTGTAAATGATTGTGTTGCCCCGGGTATGTGAGGATAGTGGGGCAACATAGTCCATTGAAGTAATCCAATTTTGTTATAAAGAAGCATGTAAAAATATACATGGTTTATGGGAATTAAATGTGGAAATAATCAAATAGAATTTATTGAAAGTAATAAAATGTCCCTTGTCCCACAAACAAGGGGGTCTCATATATCAATTTGGTGTTTGGCTTGGTCGTGACCTTAAAATTAGATTATTATTATCAATCATACGAAGATGTAAGTTAGGAATTGATAACTTAACAATTCATTGTGGGTAGACACTCCATGTTTTAGTTATTTTTGAAAGTTGGTCTTCAAACTAGGTAATTGAAAGCCTCACATAGAAGTGAAGTGGGTCGAGGCCTTGTATACAATAACAAAGAATAATTTGTAAGTTACACTAAGTGGAATGCCTTTTTCCTAAAGATTACATGTATATATACAAGTTTTAAGTGACACTTGGGTGCCAAACCCATTGTGTCTCAGTTACAATTTAGTTACAAAAATGAATGGAGAATACTAACCACAATCTTGCTAGATGTTAGGTGTAGGAAAGACACATGGTATCTTGTTGATAGCATTTGCTTAGGTGTCTGCTAACTTATGGTGTCTGTGCCGGTGTCAACTGAGTTGACTTAGTTGATGATCCACTGAGCCATTGATTGTGATTTGACCAAGAAATCAACTAAGGATTGTGAACTAGTGGATTCGTTGCCAACAAAGTATTGGGATGCATTGGACCTTCCTCTTAATTGGAAATGGACCCATTTCCTACTTATGCAGATGAGAAAACTTGTGTGCAAATTCAAAGTTGTCATGCTTTGGCCACCTGAAACAAGGGAACCATTTGTGTCCTTGTGTGTTCTGCTTGTTGTCTAACAATGGTGTTGACTACAATTTTCTCTTGAACATTTGGGTGGGTGTCTTCTGGCTCTTTGGGCTACAAGTTAGTATCAATTCCAACAATGATCGAAAATATGGTCGAAGTAAGTCCACATTGAGTATTGGATATAAATCTAGGTATCGTGGAACACTGAGCTTAAAATCATTTCCCCTATTTTCTAAAGTATGGTGTAAGGACCACATCTCAAAGTCTTTAGCTTCCTATATGAGTCACTGAATATTTCTTTTTCTAGATGCAACTAGACTTGATCCCCAATTTGAAATGAATGAGGAATATGATGCTTTTCATGTTGAGTCTTGGATTTTCATTGGTTCTTTGAAACATCTTTTGTGCTTGTTTTTGGATCCCATGAACCTTATTATTGAAATTGAGTGTTTTTCGATTTCTCACTATTCATGGTCTGTCTTTGTAGAAATAATCAATCAATTGACTAAGTCAATGGTGGTTGAGGGATGAAATATTGCATAACAAACTTCAAAAGGATTCTTGTATGTGGCATTGCACTGAGCTCAATGGTAGTTGTGCTATATGTATGGAAGAGTCTCATTCCATGTTCATTGATTCTTGCAGTTGTACATATGAAGAATTTGCATCACCATGCAATTGACAACCTCGGTATGTTCATCTATATGAAGATGGAACACTGTTGGCATGGATAATTTTTTGGGGATTGGGTGTAACCTGATATGAAACAGATAGATAGAACTGTAGACAATAAAAGAGGATAAGTTTCAAAGACAAAAGGTGGTGTCTAAAGACATCGTTACAGCACTTAAGCATGACACATTGTGACCATAACATCACAATGCATGTTGAACATCTTGTACATTTGTACCATAAGCTTGATAATAATGACCCATCTATTTATAGCTTCAATATCTAACCAACTTCCTTGGAAACAAGAAGATGTTTTCCACATATAATCGTTGGTGGTTAGAGTTGATTATGTCAAATCCACATTGTCTAGTTGGCTCATCAAGGATGCTCAACCTAACCATCCATGTGTCCAACTCGTAGTTGATTTCTCGGCTAGTCAATCCACCACCCGACTTTCTTTGACTGCTGGTCGACTTTCCGACCGAAAGGCTTTTCGACTACTCGACTGACAGGCTTGTTGACTACTCGACCAACTGATTTAGATATATGGTCAATCGCTCGATCGATTGTTTCCAGATGTAGGTTGATCACATGATCAACTGATCCCAGGAGAAGTATGATGAACCATCAGAACCAGATGTTCCAACACCCCCCCATTAGAAGACGACTCTCAATATTTAGGAGGTGAAATTACGTCAATAGGACACCCCCCATAATTGCAGTGTCTTGAAGCCAAAGCATAGTACGAAGCTTGATAAATCTAGCTTCAGATAATGGATTAGTGAAGAAATCAACTACCTAATCATCTGTTCTACAGTAGAAAACAGAGACAACGTTCTCATGAACCCACTATCTCAAATAGTGAGCATGGATCTCAACATGCTTCATCTTTCTCAAATGAGGGTTTTCAACAACTTGAATGGCACTTTGATTGTCACAGTAGATGGTAGTCGAGGTCTGAACAGGAAATCCAAGCTCACCCAGAAGTTGGTGAATCCATACTTCCTATGTACCTACATGAATGATGTCACAATATTCTGCTTATGTAGTCGACAAGGAGACTACCTTTTTTTTCTTGCACGACCAAACCAATATTCCAGTGCTAAAGCGAAACACATAGCCAAAAGAGGAATTCTAATCATCACTATCGCCAACGTAGTCGAAGTTGGTGAAGTCGACCATGGAATCTAAACTTCGACAATATCATATACCAAAATGAGTGGTACTCTTGAGTTAACGAACAATTTGTTTGACAATTTTCTAGTGGCTTTCTCTGGGATCCTGCATAAAACGAGAAACCACACTAACAACAAAGGAAATTTCAAGACAATTGTGAGTAAGATAAATGAGACTATTGATCAGTTGTCAATAGAGTGTAGCATCGAATTTGGGACTATTACAAGTTTTTCTTAGCTTTACTCCAGATTGAAAAGGAGTAGCACGGGGTTTACAATCTATCATCTTAAAATGTGTCAAAATATTCTTTACATATTTAGATTGAAAAATGGAAAAATCATTAGACAATGGTAATACATGAAGACCCAAAAAATAATTCATAATACCAAGATCTTTCATGTCAAAGGAGCCAACTAGTTTTTTTTTCAATATAAGAATGTGATCAGTGTTATTTCCAGTTATGAAAAGGTCATCAACATATACAACAATAATCAAAGTGTTTCCATAAGTATGGAGTACATATAAGCTGTGATCAAATTCACGTCATTTGAAATCAAGTCGAAGAAAGAAACTATCGATCTTAGCATACCAAGCTTAAGGAGCTTGTTTCAAACCATAGAGATACTTCTTAAGTTGAAAAACCATGTTAGAATCTGTCATAAAACCAGGAGGCTATTCCACGAAAATTTCTTCAGATAGTTCACCATGAAGAAAAACACTCTTCACATCCATCTGATGAATCCACCATCCAAATCGAGCAACAAGAGAAAGAATCATTCGAATAGAGTTCATATTTGCAACATGAACAACGGTCTCAGTGTAGTTGATGGCTTCTTGTTGATAAAATCATTTTACAACCAAGTGACCCTTATGACGCTCAACAACATCTTCATAGGTAAATTTGGTCTAGTAGAACCATCGACACTTCACAACATTCTTCCCTTGTGGTTTCAGAACTAAATCCCAAGTGTGATTCTTTGACTAAGAATCGAATTATGTCTGCATAGCTTGCCCCCATTCAGGTTGATCTTGTGCATTTGAGTAGGTAACAAGATCAGAGGTTCCAAGTACATGAGTCATCAATGCAACGTTGGTATGTTACTTCTGATTGCAAGTTTGTCGGCCTGAAGAAATATCATCGACATCAGGTCTAGCAACTTCAATGGTCTTGGTATCTCATCTATTAGACAATAAAGGGGTGAATTGTTGTTCACTGCAGAAGGTTGATCAGAATTCTAAGCAATTTTAGTCGACAGAGATGGTGGACTAGTTGAAATAGATAACGACTGACCAATTGACTCAGAGGTCGATGGTCCAGTCGAAACAGGAACATAGTTCGACTGACCAGTCAAAGGACTAAAAAACAGAACAGGAGAGCCAGAGTCAGAAACAACATCAAAGAGATCATCCTGTAATAATTCAATGGAGACATTCAACAACTCGATGCTAGAAGAATTCTCATCAAACCATACATTTCATTTGAGAATGATATGTTGTTTGACAAGATCAAATAGTTGATATGATTTGGACTCTTCAGAGTATCCCATCATGATGCAAGTATGACTCTTTGCATCCAACTTCTTTTTGCAATCATTAGAGATCTGAGCCCAAACAACACATCCAAACACAAAAAGGTGATCGACTAAGGGATTCCTTCAACACCATCATTTGACTAGAGTTACCAAAGGAACGAATCGAGTTGAGATGCGATTGAGAAAATAATTTTCACATTAGACAGCTTCAACCCATAATTGAAGAGGTAAACCTTTGGCCTACAAAAGACATCTAGCCATTTTGACTAATTTCTAATTTTTGCGTTCAACAACGCCATTCTGTTAAGGTGTATGAGGGATCGACCTCTGCCATTTAAGACCATATCAAACCAAGTATTCTTCAAATGATATATTCACATATACACCACCATTGTTTGATCTCAGACACCTGATGGATCAACCACACTGATTTTTAGCAAAGGATCTAAATTCTTTGAACTTTTGAAAGAAAAGATTCTTATTCTTCAAAAAATAAACCCAAGTGAAACGAGAGAGATCATCAATGAAAGTTGAGATATACCTTGCACCTACTAAGGAAGCTAGATTGATGTAGTAGAGATCATTTTGAACTAGTTCGAGAAGATTCTATGGTCGCCATGTTTTTCCAAATTCAAAGGGTGCCTGATGATGCTTGCCAAGCACACATCCTTTACAGACTCCATCAAGGTGAAAAAAATTAGGTAAATAAGAAACTGTATTCTAAGTTTCCATCAACTATAGAATTCAAAAATGTAGGTGTCTGAGTCTTTCATTCTAAGTTCGACTTCATTCGTTGGTGTGAGAAACAAGAGCAATCAATTCAGATTCAAGTTGATTCACTTCACAAAACTTATACAAATTGTCATTTGGGTCGAGAAACCCTTTGATGAAAATCGATCAACCTTTCTTCAAATCTCGAACAAAGAATTGATCTAGACAAAAATCCACAATTTTACATGTTTGTGTTAGTTAAGAAACTGACTACAGATTGACACTAAGGTTTCATATGTGATATACATTGAAAATTCTCCCATATCAACAGGAAACATTACCCTGACCAGCAATGTCGAGAGCAACATCATCAACAACATAGATCTTCCTCTCCATAGCTTCATATGAGGATGTGAACAAGTAAGCATCCTTATCCATATAATGAGTGCACCCATAGTCGACTACCCATTCGTTTTGCATAGAATGAGATAGCAAGGCTTGAGAAGTTTCGACTTGGAAGGTGAAATTATCATTGGGTCGAAGAACATTCGACACGTCTCCTTCAAGGAATTTAAAATTCTCCTATAGGTCGTCTCTCTTCTTATATCATACCTTATCCACATGTCTCGTCTTTCCACAGTACTGGCATGTCTTCTTCTTTCAACTTTGACGAGGTGCATATGTATTCCCTTTAGGTTTCTGATCAAGGCATCCAGGTCTCTGTATAGGGGTATCAAACTGTCCTCTTTCCTTGTGATTCGACTTACCCTTTCCCTTAAGCAAGTGGGCTTGATGTTTACCACCAAGCTTTCCTTAATCAAGCAAGTTGTGTTGATCAATGATCAATAGGCCATATAAATATTCAAACATGTAATCATTTCCATATTCCTTGTGTGTCTTCCGATTGGTGTAGAAAGTCAAAATGAACACATCAAATGGTGTTCTTAAATTCATCAGGACCAGCTCGATAAGTTGTCCATATTTATTCTCATAATTCTTTCCACATTCTCCCAAATTCAATTGCACTGCCTTCAAACTCTCAAAATAGTCCTATATTCTATCGAAAGAATGATGATTGGGACATATCAACTCTTTCTTCAATTGCATGACGTGGATTTCATCGACTCTGTCAAATAGCGACTTCAACTTCTTCTAGACTTGATGAGGGAAGTTGATTCCACTAATGTGAAAATGAATCTCCCACAAGATATAGGTTGTGAAGACCCCCAAATCCTCATTCTTCTTTCCATCAACAATAAAAATTTCCTACCCATCTATTGGATCTGGAATCATAGTCTTCGTATACTACCATAGTCATTTACTCTTTAGTAGTGTTTCCATGTCTGGCACCCATACCACATAATTTGATCCATTCAAAATTATGCGATCGATCTTCAAATCCATCTTTTATATCTAGACATATCAAATATGCTTCCAAAGTTACAATCTATAAATCATCGACCCAGAGTCAATCACACAACTAATCAGACTCAACATGATTTATGGACAATAGGCGAGGTCACAACCAGTTGCTCTGATACCATGTTGGGGATTGAGTGTAACCTTATACAAAACAGATAAAAATGATTGTAGACAATCAAAGAGAATAAGTTTCAAAGACAAAAGGTGGTTTCTAATTAAGACACCATTATAGCACTTAATCACAACACATTGTGATCAGAACATCACAATGCATGTCAGACATCTTGTACATTTGTACCAAAATCTTGATAATAATGACCCATTGGGTCTGCTATTTATAGCTTCAAAATATAACCAAATTCCTTGGAATTAGGAAGATCTTTTCCACGTATAATCATCAGTGGTTAGATTTGACTCTGTAAAATTTTCACTGTTTAGTCGGCTCAACAAGGATGCTCGACCCAACCATCCATGTGTCCAACTCGTAGTCGATTTCTCAGTTAGTCAATCCACTACCCGATTGTCTTCGATTGTTGGGAGACTATCTAACCAACATGCTTGTTGACTACTCGATCGATTGATGTAGATATCTAGTCGATTGCACAAATGATTGTTTCTATATGTAGGTCGATTTCCCATCTGAATGATTCCAGGAGAAGTGTGATGAACCATCAACACTTGATTTTCCAACATAATTGTGTGTTGAGTTGATAGTAGAGCCTCTTCTAGAAGATGTTGACAAATCTGGAATCACTATTGGTGATGATTGTAGTTGGCAAGTCACGATGTTTACAAATGTGTCTGAAGTATAACAATGATAATTGCTAAGTAGTTGTAGTCTTCTCGCAAGGTATGAGGATAACCATTTTTTGGAATTGATTAATTACTACTAGGTTTACATCATGTTGGTGCTTGGTGACTAGGATATACAGTTGAATAGCCCATGGAGATAAATTCCCATGGTCTCTCTAGAATAGGAAAGGGTGTGTACAAACCCTGTGGATGGTTTGGTGGCTTGGTGATGGCACAAACCATGCATGACTTGGTGTATTTGTTGAAATTTGACCCTATTGAATTTTGTATTCGAGCTTGCAACCAATGAATTAATGGACAAAGAAAAATGATAATACAACAAATAGAAAACAAGAAATAGGTGGGGGCAAGTTATTTTTATTGCTTTTGTCAATCAATGAAGAAAAAAAGGTTTAAAAGTATGTGAAGCATCTTATGGGCTTCTGCATTTAAAAAAAAAAATCGCAAGAATTACAGGGATACGGAAATCCAAATGCTTGAGAAACTGCAACCATGTTTGAGGACAACAAAATGAGTTGTAACCACAGAGGTATGTGTTGTCACCACCCAAAAATATCCACCTTGATAATAATTTTCCTGATACCTTGCCCAACAAATTCAATCATCATCTTTTATGCAATCCAAAACAAGCCAAACTCCACTACAACTTTTCTAACAGTGTTGGTTTTGTAAACATGTCTCACAATTTTCTTGAGTATGGAACTTGTTAAGAGCTAGTCCACCTCCATCAACAATTTGTCTTACTAAATGGCACTTGACATCAATATGCTTAGTATTACTGTGATAAGAAAGATTGGTGGCCAAACTCACCCAAAAGACCCTTTAACCAGATTGCCTCTTTGCATGCATGTGAGACAACAATATATTCTACCTTGGTAGTGGACAAATAAATTGTTTCTTAAATCTTTGATATCCAAGTAAGGGATCCTCTTGCAAGAGTAAAGACATAACCTCAATTAGATCTCCTCTTGTCCAATTCACCTGCAAAATCTGAATCAACATAACCACTGACTGTATCATTACAACCATCAAAGGTGATGCAATAATCTCTTGTACCTCTTAGATACCAAAACACCCATTTCACTGATGCCTAATGTTTTCTACCTGGATTTTCCATGTATCTGCTAACAACACCAACTGCAAGTGAAATATCTGGTCTAGTACATACCATCATATACATTAAACATTCTACTACATTTGCATAAGGTACACGAGACATGTAATCCTTTTATTATTTACTACTAGGACATAATTATGAAGAAAGCTTAAAATGGGAATACAAAGGGACATTCACAGGTTTCACAACATTCATATCGAACTTAATGAGTATTTTCTCCACATACTTTTGTTGTGATAACCAAATCTTGCCATTTTTCCTATCTCTGTGTACTTCCATTGCCAAAATTCATTTTGTTTCTCCTAGATCCTTCATATAAAAAAATCCTAGCCAACTGAGCCTTTAACCTGTTGATATCAACCATTATTTTTCTTGCAACAAGCATATCGTCAACATATAACACCAAGATAATGAATATTCCATTGAAACTTTTGAATTCAACACAATGATCATACTCACTTCTAGTAAAAAATTGTCTCACAATGAAGGGATCAAACTTCTTGTACCATTTCCTGGGAGACTACTTCAAGTCATACAATGAATTCTTGAGCTTGCAAAAAAATATTCTCTTGCAATATTGAACAAACCCTTCTGGTTGTTCCATAGATATCTCCTCATCCAAATATCCATGATTTTTTTTTATTTTAACATCTCACTGCTCAAACTCAAGATCAAATAAAGAAACTAGCACTAACATATCAAAAATAGAAACAAGCTTAACAACCAATGAAAATATTTCACATAAATCAATACCTTCTATTTGTAGACCCACTTGCACCCAACCACTCTTTTGTCCTTAGAGAGTTCTACTAATTCCCATGTTTTTTTCTTATCCAAAGCATCCATTTCTTCTTCCGTGGTTGTTTTCCATTTGGCACTTTCAACATCATCCATTAATTCCTGATAACAAGAAGGTTCCCCATCATTAGTAATCAATGCAATATATGAAACATAATATTCATACCTCTTGGGAGGATTTCTATCTCTTGTAGATTTCCTTAGGGCTGGTTATGGTGTTTCCACGTCTTCTTCTTCTTCAAAAGCTTCTTCTTGCTTCCTTCTCTCTATAGATGTTCAAGTCTCCAACAAATTTCCTGATGTTGTGGTACCTATTCTTGTTTCACTTCAACTTCTACAACATCCGATTTTATGAGAGGGGATTCATCAAACACTACATCTCTTCTAATGATGATTTTTTGGGAAGTATGATCCCACAATCTATATCCCTTAACTACATCATCATAACCAACAAAAATGTACTTCTTTGACCTAAAGTCTAACCTTGAAAGCTGATTTTTAGGAATAAGCATCACAACCAAAGATTTTCAAATTTTAGTAATCACAAGGGTGACTTGTCCATACCTCTTCAGGAATTTTACAATCTATTACAACTGATGGTGACTGATTTACTAGATAGCAAGAAATAATGATAATTTATGCCCACAACTCTTGCTGCAAATTGGCACTACTGATCATTCTCCTTGCTCTCTCTAGAAGAGTCATGTTCATGCGTTCTGCTACACCATTTTGTTGAGGAGTGTATATCCTGGTTTTATGCCTTTTGATTCCATATTCCTTGCGATATTTCTCAAATTCCAAGGATGTGAACTCACCTCCATTATCTTTTCTCAAACACTTGATTTCCCTGCCAACTCCCTTTTCAACCAAAACTCTAAATTGTTTAAATACATTAAACCCATCAAATTTTCTCTTTATAACATAGACCCACACCTTTTTAGAGAAATTGTATATAAATATTACAAAATATGATGATCCTCCAAAATAAAATGTAGGAGAAGACCCACACACATGTGAATGAATATAATCAAGAAAAACTTCACCTATATGACTACCTTATTTAAACTTTGTTTACATTGCTTCCCAAAATTACAATGTTTGTAGAAATTCAAATTCAAGGATTTCAAATCTTGAAGTAACTTGGAGTTTATCAATAAATTTATCCCTTTATCGCTCATATGACCCAATCAATGATTCCATAAATGAGAAGGTTCATTTGCTTCCTCTGAAGTCATCTCTATTTCATGTACTTGAGTGCTTCCTTCCAGTTTGTAAAGGTTTCCAATATTTTTAGCCTTCATAACCACCAATATTCCCTTGGATACTTTCATTGCTCCACCTTGAGCTATAAACTTGTAACCTCTAGAATCCAAAAATCCCCAAAAAATTAAGTTCTTTTTAAGTTTAGGTACTTGTCTAACCTCTATCAGTGTTCTAAAAATATCATCAAACATTTTAATATTAATTCTCCCAACCCCAACAATATTACAAGGAACATTGTTTCCCATGAGAAAAATACCACCATCAACAACTCGATAAGAGGAAAACCAACTCCTATGTGGACACATGTGATGTCAAACACTAGAATCTAGTAACCATTATTTGTGATATTGTGAGGCATTACAAATGGATAAAACTTCATCAACCATACCTGAACTTGACTCAACTAGATTAGCTTCCTTACCATAGTCTTCCTTGGATTCTTTTCTCTTCCAACAATCTTTCTTGAGATGCCCTGAATTACTACAGTACCAACATTTTATCTTACTCTTCTTTCCCTTTGACTTGTATATGGATGATTTGAACCCTGGGGGTGATTAGTTTCCAATAATTATTTGATCATGTCACTCCTTCAAAGGTTCAGCTATAGATCGTTTTACTTGAGTGATTTGCAATTAAAGGTATAATTGAAGTCTTTATAGGCTTGAATCCAAAATGAATAAAAACCTCTTTAACTTCCTTATTTGTTATATGTCATGCTTGCATTTAATATTCTTTGTGCAGAAATTCATCAAAAAGAAACATAATAACATAATACACATAATAGATATGACACTTCCCTTGATAAGGAAGTTCACCCGATGTGAGCTATGCCTCCGGGTCTCGCTTCAAAGCTTGACCGCTTTATTCTTCTCACTGTAATGATTTCTCTCCTTTCCAAGTTTTAAGGCCAAAGTCCATTTTCGATGATGGCAACAAGAGATAGGGATGTGATCAAGAATGTTTACAAGCTTCACAAGTTCTCATGCTCATGAGGCATCCATGATGTTGACATGGACATCATTCCCACATACTCAATACAGAAAAAGAGGAAGAATAATAAATGACCCCCATCATCATGGACCCATAGAATGCCTCAAATCTTCTGCTCAAATCCAAGCATATATGCAGCCCATACAATTATCCCGAAACTACAAGATTTTTGACTACTTTGTTGGCCACTTATCATCCAAGTGCCACAAATTATCTATCACATATAGCTGATTGGTATTATGTGGAAGAAGAGAAGAAACGAAGGAATAGAAGGAATAAGTTGATCTTGATGTCTTACTACAACCTCTCCATGCTCCTTCAGACCTGTATCAAGCATACTATGTTGCAACATTTAATGACAAAACAACATAATGAAAAGCATGCTTACATTGGCTTCTTGAGAATTTATCCTATCAATTGGAGTCTCTGCTGCCGAAACAGACACTTCCATTGGATTCACATCATCGAATTACCCAAAATCGACTGTCAAATCATCTCAATCAGACATTGTCACCTCTAGGACCTTTCTAGACCTCCTGCCTCGATCCACGTGCAATTCTGGGCATTTAGTGCACTGACTACATTGGAATCCATGCCACTGTATGACCTTCACACACATCTTTGTGTACTTGCAAAGTTCAACATTTAAATAAAAAGAAGGGGAGACTTACCCATGAGTTAGTTTGGCCAAATTGGTTGGTGGAGGCTAAATTAAGTGTTGGTTTAGGGAAGGTCACGGGGTCAAATCCATTGGCCTTCCTTTTGGCACGATTCCCAACATCCTTCCAAATCTAGTGGATCCTTGCCAGATTTGGTGGAGGGGAGGTCAAACTGAAATTCATATTTTTTTCATGAGCCCTCACTGGGCATCTTCCTGTTTCCATGTGGCAACCCATGACTGGGCCACGTGGAAGCCACCCATTAGCCTAGTTGTATGTGATGACTGTACCTGCGACATACCTGTTGATTGTGCCTGCTACATGGAATCTCCTGGGTGGTGCCACATGGAGTCTCTTGGAGGTGCCACATGGCACAATTTTGTTAATCCATTTGGCAACCAAAAATGCCAAATCAACATGACATGTGGCACGCTATCATTGGGCCACGTTAGCATGATGATGTCATTGCCACATGTCTGTATGGATGCCACATAATTTTCCAGGTGGTCGTACAGATGCCACGTGTTTATATGGTATGCATAGTCACTTTCCATGTGTCTGTACAGATGCCACATCATCTGTACGGTCTGCTACATGGTTGTACGGATTGCCACATGGCACATTTTTATTGGTCCACGCAATGACCCAAAAATTCCAAAAATAGGTGACACATGGCATCCTCTAGTGATGCCATGTCATCATGATGATTCCATGATGACATCATCATGACACATTTTGATCTCGGTGTGTGCCATGTACCTTGTACGGATGCTGATGTCATCCGTACTGATGCTGACATCAATAGTATGGATGTTGACTCATACCTGCTGACTGGGCTAGGTTGACAAAAACTTTGACTGTGAATATCTTTCAATCCGTAACTTCGTTTGACGAATTGTTTACATCGTTGGAAATATTGTGATGCGCTCTTCATGATGATGTTAGTTTCACTAAGTTTTGAAGACTTTGAATTCTTTCCCTTTCTCTGTCCGTTGAGGCCATTCTGAGCCTCCTAAGACACTTCTAAAACTTCTGAGATGTTCTATGGATCCTTCTGGATCACGCCTACCAACTGAAAGGAATTTTAGGCCAAAATTATTTACATTATAAGTTTTCATGTCCATTGAACCTACAATAATAAAACCCATACACAAACTACCTCACAAGGCCTAACAATATCAATATGTGCAAGAAAAGAAGTGATATCAAAAAATTATCAATTTTACACAATACCCTTCTATGGGGTCTGAATCGCAACATGTGATTTACAAAACTGGCCAATCTCGACTAAATCAAGTATTTTCCCCATTCGTTCAATCATTATGTCGAACAGGTCCTCTTTAACGAGCTTTCCTTTCTCTGGTAGTTGGTTTCCTCCTGGTGGCGGATTTCCCCGCAGCGCTACCTGACTGGTTGTCTCCCTCGGAGGTGTCTTCTTGGACTTCTTGGTCCTCTTTGGACATAGATCTGGATGCAGGGCCCAGGAAGTAGCCTCATTATGTCCATCTATGCTACAATGGTTGCAGTAGCCTTTCTCCTTCAGAGGTGTATTTCCCCTGCTCCTTTATGTGTGTGGAGAGGGATCTTCTATTCTCGTCCTTTTCCTGGTTGCCATAGCCTTCCTGCATAAGGATTTTCTCTTCCAACACTGGGACACTACATGGTTATTCAATCCACAAAAAGTGCATGGTCTTTAATGCCACAAGCTCTATTTTATATTATTAACATACTTATAATCAAATGGAATTTTAGAGTTTTGAGATTTCTTATACCTCGGTGAGTTTCCCCTGGAGTCAGACTGACAAGAAGAGTTGGCCTCATCTCTTTCATTGTGATGCTCATCTCTCCCTAGATATGTCTCAAATCCTCGATCATGAGAAGCTGTGCTCTCATCCTGCATTGAATCAATTTCATCTCCTAATGAATTATTGACTTTTGGAGTCTCAATGAATGTCTCGGGGTCTTCTTCCTGAATGGTTTTGGATCTTTCTCCAACATCCTTTGGAACGTAACCTATCTCGACATATAGAGGCCAAAATACTACCTCAAAGGTATCCACAATACCTTGGCCATTGGCTCCAAGGTCTCCTTTTGTGTATCCCATTTTTCCCATCAAATTTAAATCGATGCATGAAACATGTTGTTCAAGAAATTTAAAAGAGTCATCAACATTAATCAAGAAAGGAACTACACATGGTTTATTTACCTCCATCCCAAGATGGGACTCTTTATCTGCTTCTCAGGATGTGTCTAGTTGTTCCTGGTGAGAAGGATCAGTGGATGATTCTTCTAGGAATCCTCCTTGGTTTCTGGATGCCTGGATGTCATCTTCACTTACTTGAAAAAGTGTGCATGCATTTTCACTGTCATGCTCGAACCCATAATTGGTGAAGTTTCCATGGTCACAAAATGGTCTTGTCACCATCTCATTCGTAGATCCTTCCCCTGTCTACATCTTCATGGATTTCACTGCTCTTGCAACATTTTTTTATCTTCCTCTGCAACATGAAACACTATCTTTAATCCAACATTCCCTGCTTGAAGGATTTGGTTGAGCTCTTGAGGCTCATCGAGCCACAATTGTTTTGGCGATCTTTCCATTCTCAGCTTCAATACCTGTAATCAGTATCAAGCCTGCTCTGATACCAACATGATATAAACCCAGGGGGTGATCATTTTACAATAATTATTTGATCCTATCACTCCTTCAAAGGGTCAGCTATAGATCGTTTTACTTGAGCGATTTGCAATTAAAGGTATAGTTGAAGTCTTTATAGGCTTGAATCCAAAATTAATAAAACCCTATTTAGCTTCCTTATGTGTTATATGTCATGCTTGCATTTAATATTCTATGTGCGGAAATTCATGGAAAAGAAACATAAGAACATAATACACATAATAGATATGACACTTCACTTGATAACGGAGTTCACCCGAAGTGGGCTACATATCTGGGTCTCGCTCCAAATCTTGACCGCTTTATTCTTCTCGCTGTAATGATTTCTCTCCTTTGCAAGTTGTAAGGCCAAAGTCCCTTTTCGGTGACGACAAAAAGAGATCAGAATGTGATCAAGAATGTTTACAAGCTTCACAAGTTCTCATGCTCATGAGGCATCCATGATGCTAACATGGACATCATTCCTAGATACTCAATACAGAAAAAGAGGAAGAATAATAAATGACCCCCATCATCAAGGATCCATAGAATTCCTCAGATATACTGCTCAGATCCAAGCATATATGAATCCCATACAAAGATCCCGAAACTACGAGATTCATGACTCTTTCATTGGCCACTTAACATCCAAGTGCCACAAATTCTCTGTCACATATAGCTCATTGCTTTTATGTGTAAGAAGAGAAGAAATAAGGAATAGAAGGAATAAGTTGATCTTGTTGTCTTGTTACAGCCTCTCCATGCTCCTTCAGACCTGTATCAAGAAAACTATGCTGCAACATTTAATGACAAAACAACATAATAAAAATCATGCTTACATTGACTTCTTCAAAACTTAGCCTGTTGATCAGAGTCTCTACTGTCGAAATAGACACTACCATTGGACTCACATCATCAAATTACCCAAAATCATCTGTCAAATCATCTGAATTGGACACTGTCACCTCCAGGCCCTTTATAGACCTCCTGCCTCGATCCACATGAAATTTTGGGCATTTAATGCATTGACTGCGTTGGAATCCGTTACATTGTATGACCTGGGTGCACATATTCATGTACTGGCACACTTCAACATTTAAATAAAAAGAAGGGAGAACTTACCCATGAGGCTGTTTGGCCAAATTGGTTGGCAGAGGCTAAATTAGGCGCTGATTTAGGGGAGGTCACGGGGTCAAATCCGTTGGCCTCCCTTTTGGCACGTTTCCTAATGTCCTGCCAAATCTGGTGGATCCTTGCCAGATTTGGCTGAACACTGCTAGATTTGGCAAGGGGNCAAACTGAAATTCAAATTTTTGTCATGCGCCCTCACTGGGCATCTGTCTGCAGCCACGTGGCAATGCATGACTGGGCCACATAGCAACCACCCATTAACCCAGTTGTACGTGCTGACCATACCTGCCATGTACCTGCTGATTGTACCTACCATGTGGTGTCTCCTGGAGGTGCCATGTGGCATAATTTTGTTAATCCATTTGGTGGCCAAAAATGGCAAATCAACATGCCACGTGGCACACTGTCATTGGGCCACGTTGGCATGATGTCGTCACTTCCACATCATCTACCAGGTGGCTATACAGATTCCACATGTTTGTATGGTCTGCATATTCACATTCCACGTGTTTGTATATATGCCACTTCATCTTTACGGTCTTCTACGTGGTTGTATGGATTGCCACGTGGCACAATTTTACTGGTCCATGAAATGACCCAAAAATTCCAAAAATGAGTGACACGTGGCAACCTATGGTGCTGCCACGATATCATGTTGATGTCATCATGACACGCGATATTTTCATGTTCCATGTACCTTGTACAAACACTGATGTCATCCGTATTAATGCTGACGTTAGCAGTATAGATGTTGACTCGTCCCTGTTGATTGGGCTAGGTTGACCAAAACTTTGACTGAGAATATCTTTCGATCCGTAACTCCATTTGACGAACCGTTTACACCGTTGGAAATCTTGCGACACACTATTCACGATGATATCAGTTTCACTAAGTTTTGAAGACTGTGAATTTTTTCCCTTTCTCTATCTACTGAGGCCATTCTAAGTCTCCTGGGACACTTCAGAAACTTATGAGATGTTCTCTAGATCCTTCCGGATCAATGGATGTAACTCTTGATTTCTCCCCTCTTTCTCTGGATCGACCTCTAACCACCATTTCTTTCGGTGTGGAGGTTTATATACTTTATTTCCTCCTCACCTCCTCAGATAACAAAGCTCCCACAACAAATTTATGTTCAATAGTATCGATTGTACTAAAGCTAATGGAAGTGACTAAATGATCCCAAGACTTAGACAATGAACACAACAACGTCACTACCTTATCTTCCTCAATGATTTTTACATCCATACTAGTTAACTAGCATATGAGAGTATTAAATACATTGAAATGATTAGCAATCTTGGTACCTTATTTCATCCGTTGACTATACAATTTTCTCTTCAAGTAGATTCAGTTGTTCAGGTATTTCATCATACAAAGGCTCTCCATTATGATCTATAATTCTGTTTTTGTTTCCTCTCCAACGATATTGAAGAGGACATTGTTGAACAAATATAATCGAATTATTTTGATACTCCTTGCATCGATATCTTTCCATTCTTTGTTCATCATATTCACTGGCTTATTTCTCTTTCCATCCATTACTTTATGCAATCCTTGTTGCACCAAAAGATACCACACCTTGAGCTTCCACAACTCAAAGTTGTTATTTTCATTAAATTTCCCCACCTAAAATCTTGCATTCGTCATTTTTTCCATTCTCCACAGACTCCTCCTTGACTCTTTGAGAAAACCTCAAATGGACTCCTGCTCTGGCTCTTTGACTCGACCGCCGACTCTTCAAGAAACCCTCGACTGAACTCCTCCTTGGATCTTCCTAGATAGATCCTATGTACATGGGAAACCCTCGATTGAACTCCTCTCATATCTTCATATATCAACCCTTTGTGCGTGGGAAACCCTCGACCGAGTTGTTCACGATCTCCATTGCTCGGCTCAGAAACGGATCAACCTTTGTGCATCCTTCACCTCTATTTCCACCTTCCTCCAATCTCTCACGTAGCTAAGTGGTACAGATTCAGAGTGTTTTCTTCCTTCGCTCTGATACCAATTGTTGTATTTGATCCATCAAATAGTGAATTAATGGAAAGAGAAAAAAGATAACACAATAAATAGAAAACAACAAAAATATGGGGGAAACTTATCTTTTATTGCTTCTATTAATCAATGAAGAACAAAAGGGTTTAAAAGTATGTGAATCACCTCATGGGATTCTGCATTTAAACAAACATTCTGAAAGCATTTACAGGGATATGAAAAGCCAAATTCTTGAGAAACCACAGCCAGGTTTGACGAAAACAAAATGAGTTGTAACTGCAGAGGTATGTGTTGTCACCACCCAACATTGAAATCTAATAGAAATAATTTTGTAGTACTGTAAGAGTCTTAAATAGTCCAAATTCGCATGTAGTTTAGTTGTAGTGTGCATCCAAGATAAGCTTATGTTGGTGCTCACCTTGAGGTACACAATGTTTGTCCTATCTTGTAGAGAAAATTTCCGTTCAAGTGATAGTTGAGGGAAATTAACCGACTAGTCTGAAGTTGTCAATATATTAATGAAAAATTAGTGTCTTCTTCATATAGTGGAGGCCAAGTAATGATGCCATAACCATGCGTACTTAACACTATAAGAAGTGAAGCCATTTGGGGTCAACTATGGTGTCATTTTCCTTTCTTATGCTTATTTACTAATTGAAATTGTCGTAGGTAACTAGTCCACTTGAGTTGTTTTGTCGTCGATAACTTATGAAGAAGTGAACTGTAGAGGATTTTGGTCGGTGTGGATGACCATTTATTTGAGTCTTGATTGGATTGTAGTGTCACCATTACTTAAGTGCTTGCACAATGACGTACAATGCCCTTTCATAGGTCAAATAATTATGAATAGTTTCATTGAAAGTATTTGAATGGAATGCTACTTGATTTGAAAAGATCTTTTAACGAAAATGGTTGAGTTATTTTGCATGAGTTATTTTACCATTTAGGAAACTAATGAAAGAGGAATAATTAGTGAAGAAACATGGCAACCATAAAGAAATATACAGATCTTTAAATAAGCATAAAGGAACAACAAACCATAAGCACCAAAGTGGTAACAGAGTTTGACAATCTCACCTACGTCTCCGGACCTTTGTCTCAGTGGGTGAGGCTTTCTTATTTATGTTCAAAGCTTTAAAATTACATCATAACAATGCCAAAAGGATAATAAACTGATCTGGTCGTGTTATACCAAATCTCAAGAACCCATCAAAATTGACGGCACTGAAAACAGATGAATGAAGCTCCCAGAAATGGCCCACACTCCTCATTGGCTCATTCTCATCATATACTCAAAGTATTAAAAAAAATACTTTTCAATGCTCAGAATGCCAAAATTATGGCTCCAATGGCTCCAAAATGTTCAAAAACCCCTAGTTGGGCTCTTCTTGCACCTGGATTGACCAAACATTGAAGAAAATACACTCCTGGGATTTTTCCCCAATAACTTGCAGTCCTATGTTATCTAAAACACACCTACAGGCCACTGAACCCGGCTCTGTGTGCGTTCCCTCTTAAAAAACTTGGCACACACCTATTTCCCGCAACTCAGGTGATTGTGTCACATCGTTAAGGTGCTGACACCTTTTCCCTGGTGGAGGACTAGGTCATATGGCCCATGTGGCCCTAGTCTAGTGCTAGCGTGATGGCCCCCTTCTGGCCCTAGATCCTAGTCATATGCGTGGCCATGTGTCTGGGCCTTACCTTATCCATGTGATCCTAGTCCCATGTTCATAGTCCTTTGGTTATGCCCTTGGTCAGCGGGCTAGCTTGACCGACCGAGGCTAACCACAAATATTTGCGCCAACAATATTAAACCCCGAGTCATATGCATATGTGCCAAAACCAAGGGCTATATAACAACCATGTGCATCACATAAAGGATGGGTCACATTACACGATCACATGGCACGCGTTGGGGGTTGGGGCTAGGCCTCAACCCTTTATTCTGCCTGAAATAAATTCATTCAACCTTAAATAAAAACAGTTCCATAAGTTGTTAAGACCTACTATGTAGGCGGGCTGAAATCTCGACCTACGTGAAGACTTGGCCGCCCATGGAGGTCACGGGTTCGACCCCCACGGACCCTCAAACAAACTTTTAATCAAAGCCAAATAAGGGGTGCCACGTGGCAGCCCATGACTGGGCCACGTGGCACCTTCACATTCACCCAAACATGCCACATGCCATGATACCATTCGTACACCTATCATACCCAGTCAACATCCAACACACCTACCACGTCAGCCTGTAGTTCAGTCATCTGCCACGTGTCGTACGACTGTACGGACCTGCCACGTCAGTCATATAGACTTGCCATGTGTCACCCTTGCAGTGGTGGCACATGTCACAATATAATTGGTTCACCTGTCACCATCAACTTCCCAGTCAACGCCAACGTATCACTGCCACATCACTGTACGACCGTATGACCTTGTATAGTCAGCTGACACGTCAGCACTGTACGGACTGTACAATCATCAAATTTTCCCTATATGTCCAAATGAACAGATCGCGATATCTTTCGCCTATGACGTCCATTTGAGCTTGTTCAAGTTGCGTTGGGTTCATAACGTTGAGGCCTATGCACACATCCATTTTTAAGAGATTTTGAGCACTTTTATTTTTAGTCCTTCCTAGATCCCATCTTGGCTCCTGGATCTAATTTTGGATCACACCTCCCCACTAAAGACCTTTTGGTCCTCAAAAAGGTTACACAATGGACCTTACTAATTACATAATCATAAGGATAAACAAAACACTATGTTGTACAAAAATGATGTTATAATAAGACATCATTTCAACATGTGCGATTACATTAATAGAAGCAAAATACAATGAAGATGTGACATCCACTTCTGGAAAAACCAAGTGACTAATTTCTTTCCTTCATGGTGTTCCTATTGATTCGCTGATAACGCCTCCTCATTTGTGAGTACATGCACAATCCTTTTGTCCTTCTTTGGATGAAGCTCCAGATTAAGCTTCCAACATTTATCCTTTTGATGTCCACCCTTGTTGCAATAACTGTGGTGGTTTTTTAGAATCCAAACTTGTTTTCCCTTCTATTTCTTCTATGGTGGAGTTTAATCTTTATGTCGTGTTTCATTCTTGGTCGACATAAAGTTTGTCTCTTCCAACACTCTACCACACAATTCTTGGGTGAATGACAAAAAGTACAAGGATACATATTCCACAAGTTTCGGATTACATGATTATGCTTTTTATAATAAAAAAGAGATTTGGAAAAACCATGACCATTATACCTTTATTGTTATATGTCATGCTTGCATTTAATATTCTTGGTGTGGAAAATTCATCGAAAAGCAACATAAGAACATAATACACATAATATATATGACACTTCCCTTGATAAGGAAGTTCACCCGATGTGGGCTACGTCTCTGGGTCTCACTTCAAAGCTTGACCACTTTATTCTTCTCACTATAATGATTTCTCTCCTTTACAAGTTGTAAGGCCAAAGTCCCTTTTCGATGATGGCAACAAGAGATCAGAATGTGATCAAGAATGTTTACAAGATTCACAATTTCTCATGCTCATGAGGCATCCATGATGCTGACATGGACATCATTCCCACATACTCAATACAGAAAAAGAGGAAGAATAATAAATGATCCCCATCATCAGGGGCCCATAGAATGCCTCAGATCTTCTGCTCAAATCCAAGCATATATGCAGCCCATACAAATATCCCGAAACTCCGATATTTTTGACTTCTTTGTTGGCCACTTATCATCCAAGTGCCACAAATTCTATATCACATATATCTGATTGGTTTTATGTGGAAGAAGAGAAGAAAAGAAGGAATAAAAGGAATAAGTTGATCTTGTTGTATTACTACAACCTCTCCATGCTCCTTCAGACCTGTATCAAGCATACTATGTTGCAACATTTAATGACAAAACAACATAATGAAAATCATGCTTACATTGGATTCTTGAGAATTTATCCTGTCAATCAGAGTCTCTGCTGTCGAAATAGACACTGCCATTGGATTCACATCATCGAATTACCCAAAATCGATTGTCAAATCATCTCAATCGGACATTGTCACCTCCAATCCCTTTCTAGACCTCCTACCTCGATCTATGTGCAATTCTGGGCATTTAATGCATTGACTACATTGGAATCCATGCCACTGTACGACCTGGGAATGCATCTTTGTGTACTTGCAAAGTTCAACATTTAAATAAAAAGAAGGGCAGACTTACCCATGAGGCAGTTTGGCCAAATTGGTTGGTGGAGGCTAAATTAGGCGTTGGTTTAGGGGAGGTCACGGGGTCAAATCCATTGGCCTCCCTTTTGGCATGATTCCCAACATCCTTCCAAATCTAGTGGATGCCTTCCAGATTTGGCGGATCCGCCAGATTTGGTAGAGGGGGGGTCAAACTGAAATTCAAATTTTTATCATGCGCCCTCACCTGGAATCTTCCTGCTACCATGTGGCAACCCATGACTGGGCCATGTGGCAGCCACCCATTAGCCCATCTATACATGCTAACTGTACCTACCATGTACTTGCTGATTGTACCTACCATGTGGCATCTCCTGGGTGGTGCCATGTGGAGTCTCCTGGAGGTGCCACATGGAACAATTTCGTTAATCCATTTGGCAGCCAAAAATTCCAAATCAACATGACATGTGGCACACTATCATTGGGCCACGTCAGCATGATGACACCATTGCCACATGTCTGTACGGATGCGACATCATTTTCCAGGTGGTCGTACGGATGCCATGTGTCTATATGGTCTTCACAGTCACTTGACCCATGTCTGTATGGATGCCACGTCGTTTGTACGGTCTGCTACATGGTTGCACGGACTGCCACATGGCACATTTTTATTGGTCCATGAAATGTCTCGAAAATGCCAAAAATGGGTGACACATGGCAGCCTCTAGTGATGCCATGTCATCATGATGACTCCATGTTGACATCATCATGACACGTGTTGATCTCTGCGTGTGCCATGTACCTTGTACGGATGCTGACGTCATTCGTACTAATGCTGACATCAACAGTATGGATGCTGACTCATACCTGCTGACTGGGCTAGGTTGACAAAAACTTTGACTGTGAATATCTTTCGATACATAACTTCGTTTGACGAATTGTTTATGTCATTGGAAAGATTGCGACACGCTCTTCGCGATGATCTCAGTTTCACTAAGTTTTGAAGACTTTGAATTATTTCCCTTTCTCTATCTATTGAGGCCATTTTGAGCCTCCTAGGACACTTCTGAAACTTCTGAGATGTTCTCTAGATCCTTTCGGATCACGCCTCCCAACTGAAAGAACTTTTAGGCCACAATTCTTTACATTATAAGTTTTCATGTCCATTGGACTTACAATAAGAAAACCCATACCCAAACTACCTCATAAGGCCTAACAATATCACTATATGAAAGAAAAGAAGTGATATCAAAAAATTATCACTTTTACACAATACCCTTCTATCGGGTTTGAATCGCAACATGTGTTTTACAAAAATGGCCACTCTCAACTAACTCAAGGATTTTCCCCACTCGTTCAGTCATTATGCCGAATAGGTCCTCTTTACCGAGCTTTCCTTTCTCTGTTAGTTGGTTTCCTCCTAGTGGCGGATTTCCTCGCAGCACTGCCTGACTGAGTGTCTCCCTCGGAGGTGTCTGCTTAGTATTCTTGGTCCTCTTTGGACATAGATTTGGATGCAAGGCCCAACAAGTAGCCTCATTATGTCCATCTATGCTACAATGGCTGCAGTAGCCTTTCTGCTTCAGAGGTGTATTTCCCCTACTCCTTTCTGTGTGTGGAGAGAGATCATCTATCCTCGTCCTTTTCCTAGTTTCCATAGCTTTCCTGCATAAGGATTTTCTCTTCCAACACTCGGACACTATGTGGTTATCCAATCCACAAAAAGTGCATGGTATTTGATTCCAGAAGCTCTATTTTATATTATTAACATACTTAAAATCAAATGGAATTTTAGAGTTTCGAGATTTCTTATACCTCGGTGAGTTTCCTGTGGAGTTAGATTGACAAGAAGAGTTGGCCTCAACTATTTCATTGTGATGCTCATATCTCCCTGGATATGTCTCAAATCCTCTATCACGAGAAGTTGTGCTCTCGGCCTGCACTGAATTAATTTCGTCTCCTAATGAACTATTGACTTTTGGAATCTTAGTGACTGTCTTGGGGTCTTCTTCCTGAATGGTTTTGGACCTTTCTCCAACATCCTTTGGAATGTAGCCTAGCTCGACATATAGAGGCCAAAACACTGCCTCGATGGGATCCATAATACCTTGGCCATTGGCTCCAAGGCCTCCTTCTGTGTATCCCATTTTTCCCATCAAATTTAAACCGATGCATGAAGCGTGTTGTTCAAGAAATTTAAAAGATTCATCAACATTAATCAAGAAAGGAACTACACATGGTTTATTTACCTCCATCCCAAGATGGGACTCTTTATCTGCTTCTCAGGATGTGTCCAGTTGTTCCTAGTGAGAAGGATCAGTGGATGATAGTTCTAGGAATCCTCCTTGGTTTCTAGATGCCTGGATGTCATCTTCACTTACTTGAAAAAGTGTGCATGCATTTGCACTGTCATGATCGAACCCATAACTGGTGAAGTTTCCATGGTCACAAAATGGTCTTTTCACTGTCTCATTCGTAGATCCTTCCCCTGTGTACATCTTCATGGATTTCACTACTCTTGCAACATTTGGTTCTCTTCCTCTGCAACATGAAACATTGTCTTTAATCCAACATTATCTACTTGAAGGATTTGGTTGAGCTCTTGAAGCTCATCGAACCACAATTGTTTTGGCGATCTTTCCATTCTCATCTTCAACACCTGTAATCAATATCAAGCCTGCTCTGATACCAACATGATCTGAACCCAGGGGGTGATCATTTTCCAATAGTTATTTGATCCTTTCACTCCTTCAAAGGTTCAGCTATAGATCATTTTACTTGAGCGATTTGCAATTAAAGGTATAGTTGAAGTCTTTATAGGCTTGAATCCAAAATTAATAAAAACCTATTTAGCTTCCTTATGTGTTATATGTCATCCTTGCATTTAATATTCTATGTGTGGAAATTCATGGAAAAGAAACATAAGAACATAATACACATAATATATATGACACTTCCCTTGATAATGGAGTTCACCCAAAGTGGGATACGTATCTGGGTCTCGCTCCAAAGCTTGACTGCTTTATTCTTCTCGCTGTAATGATTTCTCTCCTTTACAAGTTGTAAGGCCAAAGTCCCTTTTTGGTGACGAAAACAAGAGATCGGAATGTGATCAAGAATGTTTACAAGCTTCACAAGTTCTCATGCTCATGAGGCATGCATGATGCTGACATGGACATCATTTCCACATACTCAATATAGAAAAAGAGGAAGAATAATAAATGACCCCCATCATCATGGAGCCATAGTATGCCTCAGATCTACTACTCATATCCGAGCATATATGCAGGCCATACAAAGATCCCAAAACTATGAGATTCATGACTCCTTCGTTGGCCACTTAACATCCAAGTGCCACAAATTCTCTGTCACATATAGCTGATTTCTTTTACGTGGAAGAAGAGAAGAAAATAAGGAATATAAGGAATACGTTGATCTTGTTGTCTTGCTACAACCTCTCCATGCTCCTTCAGACCTATATCAAGCATACTATGCTGCAACATTTAATGAAAAAACAACATAATAAAAAACATGCTTACATTGACTTCTTCAGAACTTAGCCTGTTGATCAGAGTCTCCATTGCTGAAAATACACTACCATTGGATTCGTCTCATCAAATTACCCAAAAGCGTCTGTCAAATCATCTCAATCGGACACTGTCACCTCCAGGCCCTTTATAGACCTCCTTCCTCGATCCACGTGAAATTTTGGGCATTTAATGCACTAACTTCATTGGAATCTGTGCCATTGCATGACCTGGGTGCACATCTTCATGTACTGGCACAGTTCAACATTTAAATAAAAAGAAGGGCAGACTTATCCATGAGGCCGTTTGGCCAAATTGGTTGGTGGAGGCTAAATTAGGCCCTGATTTAGGGGAGGTCACGGGTCAAATCCATTGGCCTCCCTTTTGGCATGTTTCCCAATGTCCAGCCAAATTTGGTGGATCCCTGTCAGATTTGGTGGAACACCGCCAAATTTGGCAGAGGGGGGGGGGGGGNCACCCTCACTGGGCATCTGCCTGCAGCCATGTGGTAACCACCCATTAGCCCAGCTATACGTGCTGACTGTACCTGCCATGTACTTGTTGATTGTACCTACCATGTGGCGTCTCCTGGAGGTGCCATGTGGCATAATTTTGTTAATTCATTTGGTGGCCAAAAATGGCAAATCAACATTCCATGTGACACACTGTCATTAGGCCACGTCGACATGATGACATCATTTCCACGTCATCTACCAGGTGGTCATACAGATTCCACATGTCTGTATGGTCTACATAGTCACATTCCATGTGTTTGTACATATGCCATGTCATATGTACTGTCTTCTACGTGGTTGTATGGACTTTCACGTGGCACATTTTTACTGGTCTACGAATGACCCAAAAATTGAAAAAATGAGTGACACGTGGCAACCTATGGTGTTGCCACATCATCATGACACATGTCGATATCTCTGTGTTCCACATACCTTGTACAAATGCTGACGTCATCCATACTGATGCTGACATCAGTAGTACAGATGTTGACTCATCCCTCCTGACTGGGCTAGGTTGACCAAAACTTGTACTGCGAATATCTTTCGATCTGTAACTCTGTTTGATGAACCGTTTACACCGTTGGAAATCTCATGACACACTATTCACGATGATATCAGGTTCTCTAAGCTTTTAAGACTTTGAATTTTTTCTCTTTCTCTATCTACTGAGGCCATTCTGAGCCTCCTGGGACACTTCATAAACTTCTGAGATGTTCTCTAGATCCTTCCGGATCAATGGATGTAACTCTCGATTTCTCCCCTCTTTCTATGGATCGACCTCTAACCACCATTTCTTTTGGTGTGGAGGTTTATATACTATATTTCCTCCTCAAGTTCTCAGATAACAAAGCTCCCACAACAAATTTATGTTCAATAGTATCGGTTGTACTAAAGCTAATAGAAGTGACTAAATGATCCCAAGACTTAGACAATGAACACAACAACGTCACTGCCTTATCTTCCTCAATGATTTTTACATCCATACTAGTTAACTAGCATATGAGAGTATTAAATACATTGAAATGATTAGCAATCTTGGTACCTTATTTCATCCATAGACTGTACAATTTTCTCTTCAAGTAGATTCAATTGTTTAGGTATTTCATCATACAAAGGCTCTCCATTATGATCTATAGTTTTGTTGCTGTTTCCTCTCCAACGATATTGAAGAGGACATTGTTGAACAAATATAATCGAATGATTTTGATACTCCTTGCATCGATATCTTTCCATTCTTTGTTCGTCATATTCACTGGCTTATTTCTCTTTCCATCCATTACTTTATGCAATCCCTGTTGCACCAAAAGATACCACACCTTGAGCTTCCACAACTCAAAGTTGCTATTTTCATTAAATATCCCCACCTCAAACCTTGCATTCGTCATTTTTTCCATTCTCCATAGACTCCTCCTCGACTCTTTGAGAAACCCTCAGCTGGAATCTTTCTCATCTCTTAGAGAAACCCTCATCTCTTTGAATCGGCCCTCAACTCTTCGAGAAAACCTCAAATGGACTCCTCCTCCGGCTCTTTGACTCGACCGTCGGCTCTTAAAGAAACCCTCGACTGAACTCCTCCTTGGATCTTCCTACATAGATCCTATGTACATGGGAAACTCTCGACCAAACTCCTCTCATCTATTCGTAGATCAACCCTTTGTGCATGGGAAACCCTCGACCGAACTGTTCACAACCTTCACTCCTCATCTTGGACACAGATCGACCTTTGTGCATCCTTCACCTCTATTTCCACCTTCCTCCAATCTCTCACGCAGCTAGGTGGTACGGATTCAGAGTGGTTTCTTCCTTTTCTTTGATACCAATTGTTGTATTCAATCTTGAAAATAGTGAATTAATGGAAAGAGAAAAAAGATAACACAATAAATAGAAAACAACAAAAATATGGGGGAAACTTATCTTTTATTGCTTCTGTTAATCAATGAAGAACAAAAGGGTTTAAAAGTATGTGAAGCACCTCATGGGATTCTTCATTTAAACAAACATTCTGAAAGAATTTACAGGGATATGAAAAGCCAAATTCTTGAGAAACCACAACCAGGTTTGAAGAAAACAAAATGAGTTGTAACTGCAGAGGTATGTGTTGTCACCACCCAACATTGAAAGCTAATATAAATAATTTTGTAGTACTGTAAGAGTCTTAAATAGTCCAAATTCACATGTGGTTTAGTTGTAGTGTGCATCCAATATAAGATTATGTTGGTGCTCACCTTGAGGTACACAAAGTTTGTCCTATCTTGTAGAGAAAATTTCCATTCAAGTGATAGTTGAGGGAAATTAACCGACTAGTCTGAAGTTGTCAATATATTAATGAAAAATTAGTGTCTTCTTCATATAGTGGAGGCCAAGTAATGATGCCATAACCATGCATACTTAACACTATAATAAGTGAAGCCATTTGGGGTCAACTAAGGTGTCATTTTCCTTTCTTGTGCTTATTTACTAATTGAAATTGTTGTAGGTAACTAGTCCACTTGAGTTGTTTTGTCGTCCATAACTTATGAAGAAGTGAACTCTAGAGGATTTTGGTCGGTGTGGGTGACCATTTCTTTGAGTCTTGACTGGATTGTAGTGTCACCATTACTTAATTTCTTGCGTAATGACGTACAATGCCCTTTCATAGGTGAAATAATTATGAATAGTTTCATTGAAAGTATTTGAATGGAATGATACTTGATATGAAAAGATCTTTTAACGAAAATGGTTGAGTTATTTTGCATGAGTTATTTTACCATTTAGGAAATTAATGAAATAGGAATAATTAGTGAAGAAACATGGCAGCCATAAATCAATATACAGATCTTGAAATAAACATAAAGGAACAACAAACCATAAACACCAAAGTGATAACAGAGTTCGACAATCTCGCCTACATCTCCAGGCCTTTGTCTCAGTGGGTGAGGATTTCTTATTTATGTTCAAAGATTTAAAAGTACATCATAACAATGCCAAAAGGATAACAATCTGATCTGGTCTTGTTCTACCAAATCTCAAGAATCCATCAAAATTGACGGCATTGAAAACATATGACCAAAGCTCCCAGAAATGGCCCACACTCCTCATTGGCTCATTCTCATCATATACTCAAAGTATTAAAAAAAATACTTTGCAATGCTCATAATGCTAAAACTATGGCTCCAGAATGTTCAAAAACCCCTAGCTGGGCTCTTCCTGCACCTGGATTGGCCAAACATTGAAGAAAATACACTCTTGAGAGTTTTCCCCAATAACTTGCAGTCCTATGTTATGCAAAATGTACCTATAGGCCACTGAACGTAGCTCTTTGTGCGTTCCCACTTAAAAAACTTGACACACACCTATTTCCCGCAACTCAAGAGATCGTGTCGCACCGTTAAGGTGATGGCACATTTTCCTTGGCAGAGGACTAGGTCATATGGCCCATGTGGCCCTAGTCTAGTGCTAGCGCGATGACCCCCTTCTGGCCCTGGCTCCTCGTCATATGCACGACCATGTGTCCGGGCCTTACCTTATCCACGTGCTCCTAGTCCCATGTTCATAGTGCTTTGGTTACGCTCTTGGTTGGCGGCTAGCTCGACTGACCGGGGCTAACCACAAATATCTGCACCAACAATATTAAACCCCGAGTCATATGCATATGTGCCAAAACCAAGGGCTATATAACAACCACATGTATCACATAAAGGATGGTTCACATTACAAGGTTGCATGGCACGCGTTGGGGTCTAAGGCTATGCCTCAACCCTTTATTCCGCCTGAAATACATCCATTCAACCTTAAATAAAAACGGTTCCATAAGTTGTTAAGACCCATTGTGTAGGTGGGTTGGAAGCTCGGCCTACGCGAAGATTTGGCTGCCCATGGAGGTCATGGGTTCGATCCCCATGGACCCTCAAACAAACTTTTAATCAAATCCAAATAAGGGGTGCCACGTGGAAGCCCATGACTGGGTCACGTGGCACCTTCAAATTCGCCCAAACATGCCACGTGTCATGATACCATTCATACACCTGTCATACCCAGTCATCATCTCACACAACTGCCACATCATCTTGTAGTTCGGTCATCTGCCATGTGTCGTACGATTGTATGGACCTGCCACATTAGTCGTATAGACTTGCCATGTGTCACCCTTGAAGTGGTGACACGTGTCACAATATAAATTGTTCACCTGTCACCATCAAATTACCAATCAACACCAACTTATCACTGCCACCTCACTGTACGACCGTATGACCCTGTACAGTCAACTAACACATCAGCACTGTACGGACTGTACAGTCATCAAATTTTCCCTATATGTCCAAATGAACAGATCTGATATATTTCACCTATGATGTCCATTTGAGCCCATTCAAGTTGCGTTGGGTTCGTAATGTTGAGGCCTATGCACACGTCCTTTTTGAAGAGATTCCGAGCACTTTGAGTTTTAGGCCTTCTTGGACCCCATCTTGGCTCCTGGATCCAATTCTGGATCACAACTCCCCGCTAAAGACCTTTTGGTCCTCAAAATGGTTACACAATGGACCTTACTAATTACATAATCATAAGGATAAACAAAACACTATGTTGTACAAAAATGATGTTATAACAAGTCATCATTTCAACATGTGCGATTACACACTAGCATATTTGGCCCATTTTGCGACAGTTGTTTCGACGCTATTGCGACATTATGTCGTTGATATGGCGATGAATTTAGAGTCTCTGAAATGTCAGTTTAGGTGACGTGGAATTTGTGACGAACTTGATCAAATGTCGCATAAGCGACGATATAGGCAAACAATCTCAAACCAACTTTTCGTCTAAATTGCGACAACAACTTTTATAGTTAAATTGACGCATCAATAGAAGTCGTCGTCACATATTCGACGACAATTTTTTGTTGTTTATGTAGCTAAACCGACGCAACAGTAGAATTTTTCGTCGCATATTCGACGCCACTTTTCGTTTTTTATATAGCTGAACCATCGCATCAATAGAAGATGTCGTCACCTATTCGACAACAACTTTTTTTTGTTTATGTAGCTAAACCGATGCATCAATAGAAGTTGTCATCACCTATTCGACAACAACTTTCCGTTGTTTATATAGCAAAACCGTTGCATCAATAGAAACTGTCATCGCATAGGCGATGACATCTTTTCAATGTTTATATAGAAAAACCATCGCATCAATAAAAGTTGTCGTCGGATATGCGACGACCAAAATTTATTTAGAAAAAAAATAAAAAATTATTTTGGGCATCAATTTTGATATTATTATTAATATTAAATCCCAAAGGGTATTGCATGAGCCCTGTATTGATTTCACAAATCCTTGGGACTTATTTGATGGAGCTTATCAAGGATCTCCAAAAATGTGTGGGGATGGAGTCATACTCTTTTTAGATCATTACCACTTCTTCTCCTTAAAATATGGAGCAGGACTGGGAGCAAATAACATGGTTGAATTCTACACCCTCTAGATGTTGATGAAAGTGGCACTTGAAAAACATATTAGGTGTTTGCAGGTTCTTGGAGATTTTAAGTTGTTGATGGATTGGGATAATGGAAAATTTAATATTACATATTTGGTCTTGGAGCCAATCATGGCACTATGCTTGGAGAAAAAATCTATGTTCGAGGAGGCCTCATTTTTCCATATCTACATGGA
>ML784478.1:682196-694535 GCA_009831015.1 Picea engelmannii
TTCTGTTCAAGTGCTATTTCTGTTGCTATTTCGTATATCATTTCTGTGTATTGCGAAGATTATGCTGGATATTTTACTGTTATTCTGTTATTTCTAGCATTTCGTTTCTGTTCTGCATATATTATATATCTGGTATCTTGCAATGATGATGTTCCTCAGCTTGTACAACATCATTTCTACTAATACTTGGTGCAATATTCTATGGAAAGTTAGAGGACAACTCTAACTTTATAATTACAAAAAATCATGCAAAATTAGTGTATACTATAACAAACATTCAAACAATATATATACATATATAATTTTATATAAAATTGACAAAATAAAAAAAGATAATAAATATATAGCTAATTACCATGGTACGATATTCATTTGATCCGCCATCAATGTGACCATATTTCCTACAATGTTTTGTAGCTGTTTCTATTAAAATTATTATGGAACGTCTGAGGCAACATTTTTTACAAGGGCAATAACATCTACCATCACCCTTTTCACCCACTTTACTTTTTTCCCCACCTCTAACAACATTCTGCAACATTTTTCCGCACAAAAATACCCTTTCGGAACCGTCATTGTTATAGCAAGATTGTTGCAACATCTTCAAATTGTCAAATATTTATAGGCCAATTTTAGGTCACCATCATCGCAATTGTGATGACAGTGACCTAAAAATATATACATATATATATATATATTTTACATCTATTTATTTTAGGTCATTTTCAACAATAAAGTTTGACTAAATTATTATGGTCAACTATCGTCGCTTATGCGACGACCAATCTAAGGTCATCACTTATGCGACGAACATTGACCATTACAGTTCAGTCAAACTGTAGGCATCGAGATGGCAATGAACACAGGGTAGATTTAGAAAAAAATACTTTTTCTCTTGCATGTTGCGACGAAAGAGTACTTTCGTCGCAAGTGGTCGTTGCAAATTTTTCAATATGTAGTAGTGACATTAATGGAAGAAAAATACAATGAAGATGTGACATCCACTTCTGGAAAAACCAAGTGACTGATTTCTTTCCTTCATGGTGTTCCTATTTCTTCACTAATAATGACTCCTCATTTGTGAGTACATGCACAATCCTTTTTTCCTTCTTTGGACGAAGCTCCAGATTAAGCTTCCAACATTTATCCTTTTGATGTCCACCCTTGTTGCAATACGTGCAATGGTTTTTTAGAATCCAAACTTGTTTTCCCTTCTATTTCTTCCATTGTGGAGTTTAATCTTTATGTTGTGTCTCATTCCTGGTCGACATAAAGTTTGTCTCTTCCAACACGTTGTCACATAGTGCTTGGGTGAATGACAAAAAGTACAAGGATACATATTCCACAAGTTTCAAATGACATGATTATGCTTTTTATAATCAAAAAGAGATTTGGAAAAACCATGACCATTATTCCTTTCTTGTTGATATTCACTTTGCTTTGGAGATGAATTGCATTCACTATTACCATCATGGAGTGATACACCATCACCTTTCGTGAAGTGTTCCCGCAATGACTTAGGCTGGTTATTTGAATCATTACTTGCTTCCGATGTTTTGGAGCATTCTAGAATCTCCACTTCACCATATCCCAATCCTAAATAGCGAGGTCTTTACACAACCTCTATGGGATTAAGAATACCTTGGCACTTATTTATGAAATATCCCTGATCCCGCCGATCAAGATATTTTCTACTGATCCAATGTTTTGTCTTATAGATCTGATATACTGGGGGTTTCTAGATGCGTTTCAATTGTGTGTTTGAGATCTTTAAGGTTATTGCATGTGCATGTTGGTTATTTCAGGTGCATGTTGGTTATTGCATGTGCATGTTGCATATTTATGGTTTAAATAGTATATAAAAGATGCATGCGAAATTAAAGAACATCAAATGCCCAATAACATATATTATGTGACTCAAGCATGGAAATACAATAACACACTAGAAATATAGAGCATAATCATCAGCTAGATCTCATGGATCGTCACTGGAATATAATCAAATAGCATAAAAATACCCATGATCAGAAGATGAATGTAGATCTGATGCATGCATAGATAGATCGGTAGAAATATGCGACTCCAGAGAAATATGGTAACCGCTACCAGCTGGAAAACTTGTCTGGAATGATAGACCATTGGAATACGCTGGAAACTACTCCAATAGAAGTTCCCTGGCCTCTAGACTAGAATGGATGAGTGTCGGATATGAGATCTTTCCTCTGAGGTATTGGATTTGGACCCCTGGGGGGTTTGCACACCTCCTGGGACACTGGATGTGCCCTAAATGATTCCACCTATGAAATCAACTGCTATAGGGATCAAAACAATCATCTCACCAAATGCGGAACTAGGTCAGAAGGGTTTCCCTGGATCTATCCTGATGCTCTGTCTGCAACCCGAAATGTACTGCCAAAAGAGCTACGCCCTAAATGGATGGATAATGCGCTATGAAATATTCAATCGTCATAATCTGATGATAAATGTCTCAATAAAAGCGTCCCGGCTGGATCTCCACTGGGTCGGAAGGAAACTGCAATCTGAGCTTAGACCTCGTGCAACTCCACAAACCCTCAATATGACTTGTGCCCTCATTCGTTGAGCTGCGCACACTGTACTGGATACTCTTGAATGGCTCAATGAAATACATGTATGGTATCTTCGATGGGATACAATGTGTCTCTCAACACCAAAACTGATCAATGGTGGTGGTTTCCTCCAAAAATCCACAAAACAACAAGGTCGACTCTCTTCCTCCTCTGGGAATTCTCAACATCAAATGATAACAATGAATAATGAGGAATTAGGTCAAATTCCTCCCTTTATACCTTTCCCAATCTAATTCACCATTGACCTCACTTAAGCTAGGCACTTTTCTTCCTAGGGTGAATAATTAATTAATTAAATCCCCCTTTAGCACCTTTTCATTCTAATTCTTCATTGACTTAGGCTTAAGTGACCTTTCCTAGGTATTTTGGCTTAATTTATCGTTTAGCCATCAATTCCTCCTTATTTCTCCATCTTGTTCCCTATTTGTGCCTGACTATAGTCTACAGGAACACATAGACTACTAAGTCACTCCTTGCTGGCCTACTCTTAGGAATGGGACATCACAATCCTCCCTTCCCGAGATTGGTTGTCCTCAAGCAACATCAATCCTGGGTGTTGTAAGATATGCTCTCCCTCCCATGTGGTATCCTCCACTAGAAGACCCCTCCATATAACCAAGCACTCCCTGATGATCCTTCTCCTAAATTTGCGCTCTCTTTTCTCTAATACCTCCTCTGGCACTAGCTCCAACTGACCCTCCTCATCCAAGGGTGGCAACTCCTCTAAAATGCTAACCTGTTGTCCCACAACCTTTTTAAGGAAAGAAACGTGAAAGACATTATGAATCTTACTACCTTTCGGTAGCTCCAGCTTGTATGCCACCTCACCAATCCTCCTGATGACTCTGTATGGCCTGTAGAAATTTGGCCCCAGCTTCTCTGCTCCGCTCCTCTTCAAGGAGGACTGTCTGTATGGTTGTAATCACAGAAAAACCAAATCCCCTACCTCAAAACTATGCTCAACTATGTGTCGGTCTGTATATATATTCTATTGGTTCTGAGCTAACTGCAATTTCTCCCTTACTGATTGAAGAATCCTCTAACTCTCCTCCACACAGTCCTTGGCTCCCGGGACCCTGTTGTCCCCAAACACAGTCTCCATAAAGGAGGGTGCATCGTATCCATACAATGCCCTGAACGGTGACATCCTGATAGCATATGGTAAGTTGTGTTGTAGAAATACTCACCCATATGTAAAAATCTCACCCAAGTGCGCTGCTGCCCCCCCACATAGTTCCTTAAATACCCTTCCACCCATTTTTTGAAGATATATGTCTGCCCATCTATCTGTGGGTGGTAGTTGGTACTCGTGACTAGCTCTGTGCCTGTCAACTTGAAAATATCCTGCCAAAATGTGTTGATGAAGCGCCCATCTCTATCACTGACTATCTTCCTGGGTACCCCGTGCAACTAGAATACCTCCCTAAAAAACAACTTTGCTACCTATATGGCCTTGTAGTCTGTGGGTATGGCGAAGAAATGTGCAAATTTGGTCAGTCTGTCGACCACCACAAATATACAATCCTTGCCCTGCACTCTAGGCAGGCCTGTAATGAAATCCATGGAAATGCTCTCCCATTTCTGCTCTGGAATGGGTAGAGGTTGTAGTAGCCCCGTGGGGTGTGTCTACTCAGACTTGTTCTATTGACAAGTCTTGCACTCTTGTATGTGTTTCAGCACATCATCCTTGAGACCCTTCCATGAGAATCTCTCCCTGATCTGCCTATATGTTTTGAAGTACCCCTGATGCCATGCTGTAGGCGAATCATGACATACCTTTAGAATTTTCCCCTTCAGGGTGGATTCTGGAACCAAGTAGATCCAGTCCTTGTAGAAAATGATGTCGTTAAGAACCCGATATCTATCATCAAGCACCTGTTCGTCCATCACCTCACAAGAAAATTTGTTTTTGGATTATTCCACCAACAAATGAGCTTTCCAGTCTGTACAAATGTCCATCATCGAACATCTTGCTAGCTTCCTGGACAAGGAATCTGCCACGATATTCCTTTTTCCCTTGACATAATCAATGTCAAAGTCAAAGGCTTGGATCTTTAAGACCCACTTCTTCTGCCTCTCACTGAGGTATTTATGATCAAGTAAATACTTGAGACTGTTATGATCAGTCTTCACTACAAACCTCTGCCAACCAGATATTGTCTGAATTTGGTTAAGGCATGCATGATTGCTAGCATCTCCTTGTCACAAATAGGATAAAGTCTCTCCAACTCGTTGAGATTTCTGCTCTCAGACATGATGGGGTGCCCCCCTACATCAAAACTGCTCCAATCCCCACCCCTGATGCGTCTTACTCTAAGACAAATGGCTGCGAGAAGTCTGGAAGGTCTAGAACATGGCATGTGCTCATAACCTCCTTCATTTTGTCGAATGTCTATCGTGACTCCTCTATCTAATGAAAATAACCCTTCTTGTTCAAGTCTATGAGTGGTTCTCCCAATTGTGAAAAACCCTTGACGAACCACCCGTAGTAACTATATAACCCAAAGAATCCTCTTAGCTCCATGAGATTCTTGGGCATTGGCCAATCCAAAATGGCCCTGATCCTTTCCCGATGAACTTGTACTCTGTTCCCACTGATGATATTCCCCAAGTACAGTAGTTCTCTCATGCCAAATTCACATTTGGATTCCTTGGCATATAAAGACTGTGCCTACATAATACCCAAGAGCTCCCCCAAATGTGCTAGATGCTCATCCCATGTCTTTCTGTAGATAAATATGTCATCGAAGACTTCCTCAAATGTCCTCTAAAGATATGATTCATGCAAGACTAGAAAGTGGCTGGTGCGTTGGTCAATCCAAACAACATGACCAAGAAATCAGAGTGTCTGAAGTGGTACCAAAACGTTGTATTCTCAATGTCCTACTCCCTGATGCCGATCCAATGGTATCATGAGCATAGATCAATCCTAGTGAAGAAGACTGCCCCATGTAACTCATCCATCATCTCATCTATGTGTGGAATGGGGTAACGATTCTTGATCGTTTTCTTGTTGAGCGCTCTGTAGTCGATGCACATCCATAATGTGCCATCCTTATTTAGTACCAAAATGAATGACGATGCAAAAGGACTCATGCTGGCCCTGATGTGCCCCATAGAAAGCAATTCTTTGATTTCTTTCTCAATCTCATCCTTGAATTTCTTGGAGTGCCTGTAGGGTGATGTAATCACCAGTGTAGCCCCTACCTATAACTCAATCATGTGCTCAAAACCCCTGTCGGGTGGCCTCCCTGGTGGTATCAGCCCAAATACTAACTCATACTAACCCATAAGCTCTCTGATCTATGGGTGGTAATTATCCCTACCCTCAGAATCCTTCCACGTGGTGATCAAACACTCTGTTGCGTAAGACACATCTTTGTGACGAAATACCCCTCCATCCTCTTTGCCAATACTACTCGAGGTGATCCTATAGACATGCCCCTCAGGAGAACTCACGATCCACTTGCATCTTTGAAGCTCATGGTCAATTTATGATAATTGAAACCAATATCTCCCAATGAATATAACCACTTTACCCCTAACACAACATCATTATCTGATAGGTAAACTACATAGAAGGTGTTTGTCAAGGTCTAGTTTCCTAGTTTGACCTCTAGGTTGGGGATCATGTCCAAACATGTCATTATGTATCGATCAGCCACTGCCACATGGAATCCCTCAAACTCCTCTGTCCGTAAACCCCTCCTGGCTACTAAGGACACATCTATGAAGTTGTGGGTGGACCCACCATCAACTAAAGCTGTCATGTGTTGCCCCTGTACAAGGCCCTTGAGCCTGAGAGTGTTGTACCTAGGTACTCCTGAAAGGGTGGCTATGGTTCCTCCTTTCACCACTCTATGAGGTTTTTCCTCCTCCTTGGGTTGTTCCCTTGCCTGTGTCTGATGTTTCTTTGGCTACTGCTCTAGCTCATGAGTGGTCTCAGTCTTTGAATCACTATCTTTCTGTGCCTCAATATCCTCATCCTCCTCCTCACTACCTGATTCCACTTCGATGTAGTGGATCTATCCCTTACCCATGCATCTATGCCCTGGGACACAAGGGTCTCTACAGGAGAAGAAAAGCTTCTTCCTCATTAACTCCCATCGCATATCATCATCCAAGTTGGTCTTGCCCTTCCATTTCCTTTGAGGATTCTTCTGATCCTTATCTCTCTGTGGTATAAAGGGTTTGGTGAAGGGTTTAGTTTTTGGCACTAAATCCACCAAATATCTAGTGCATCGGATGGCATCTTGGAAGGTATGAGGTCAGTAAGCCTTCACCTATCCTCTCAAGGGTTCTGTGATCCATTTTGTAAATAGCATGACTAATATGGGCTTGGATATGTCTTTCACTGCCATTGCTACCTTATGAAACTCTAAGATGAATGCCTCTTTTGTTCCAGTTTGTCTCAATTGGGCTAGATATCTGAAATGGATCTATGGATCCCTCCTGTCAAATATATCCATGAGTCTCTCTGTGAACTCTCTGTAGGAGGTGATGCGACTATGACCCAATGTCACTAATCTATGATACCACCACTTGTGTGCCTCACCCTCCAGGTGTAAGATGGAAAAACTGATGGCCTCTGACTTGGTCATCTGGTTGATCTTGTAGTAGGTGTCTAGTTTATGTACCCAAGATCTGGCGGTGCATTTGGATGATCCATCAAAAGAAGGTATGGTGACTTTACCAACTTTTAGGATGAAATCAATGTTATTTCCTTGCTGTTGTTACTTCTGTGGTCCTCCCCTATGTGGCTCTCTAGGGCATTTCCTGAGTCTAAGTCCACAATACTCGACTAAGGTCATATCCTGATGGAAGTCACCACCCAATGCTGCATACTCTCTCCAATAATCTGCAATGTCCTTTGCATGAGTGGGAGATCTTTATGCTATCAATATATGTGCTGCTACCAGGGGTGCACTATTGAATTTGGGAAACAATGGACGTGGAATCCTACTTGCAGAGGTGTATGTGTGAGTGGGTGACTGGGTTCTACTGCTTTCCCTTGAGTTCCCCTGTGTTTCATGTGGGGCTTATGTGCCTGGGATGTCTACCATAGCCATTATATCCGCTACCTGAGCCAAAGAATGAGACATGGTCCGCTGACTAGCTAGCATATCACTGATAATCTACATGAAGGCTGCATCTAGATCCACGGGGGCCTTACCACTGTCCTCTGGTTGCTCATATCTGTCACCTAGCCTCCTCTCTTCTTCGTGCTCAACTATTTTCTCTACTTCTCTGTGTGTCTATTCCTCTTTCTTTGAATTGGGATGGAAGGGATGAAAGTTAGGCATATCCCTTCTTTCCCTGCGACTGTTGTAAGTGACATAAGTGACATATTCATCACCTACGTGCTCACGACCATCTGGTTCTTTTGCTGTATTCATTGTCTTTAGTCACAAGTTGGCAGGACTAAAGCTCTTATACCACTGAAATATCCCTGATCCTATTGGTCAAGATATTTGCTACTGATCCAATGTTCTATCTTGCAGATCTGATACACTGGGGGTTTTGGATGCGTTTCAGTTGTGTGTTTGAGATCTTTAAGGTTATTGCATGTGAATGTTGGTTATTTCAGGTGCATGTTGGTTATTTCATGTGCATGTTGTGTATTTATGGTTTAAAAAATATATAAAGGATGCATGCGGAAGTAAAGAACATCAACTGCCCAATAACATATATTATGCGACTCAAGCATGGAAATACAATAACACATTGGAAATATAGAGTATAATCATCAGCTAGATCTCATGGATTGTCACTGGAATACAATCAAATAGCATAAAAATACCCGTGATTAGAAGATGAATGCAGATCTGATGCATGCACAGATAGATCGACAGAAATATGCGACTCCGGAGAAATACAGTAACTGCTACCAGCTGGAAAAATCATCTGGAAGGATAGACCATCGGAATGTGCTGGAAACTGCTCCAATAGAAGCGTCCTAGCCTCTACAATGGAATGGATGAGTGCCGTATATCATATCTAGCCTTTGAGGTACTGGATCTGTACCCCTGGCGGGTTTGCGCACCTCCTGGGACACCAGATGTGCCCCAAATGATTCCACTGAAAAAATCAACTGCTATAGGGCTCAAAATGATCATCTTGCCAAATGAAAAACTGGGTCGGAAGGGTTTCCCTAGATCTATCCTGATGCTTCGTCTGCAACCCCAAATGTATTGTTGGAGGAGTTGCGCCCTAAATGGATGGATAATGTGCTCTACAAGATTCCACCATCAGAATCTGATGATAAATGGCTCAATAGAAGCACCCTGGCTAGATTTCCACTAGGTCGGAAGGAAACTTCAATCTGAGCTCAGACCTCGTGCAGCTCCACAAACCATCAATCTGACTTGTGCCCTCACTGGTTGAGCTGCGCACACTGTACTGGATACTCCTGAATGTCTCGATGAAATATCTGGATGGTATCTCCGATGGACTAGGGTGTGTCTCTCAACACCGAAACCGATCAATGGTGGTGGTTTCCTCCAGAAATCCACAAAACAACAAGGTCGACTCTCTTCCTCCTCTAAGAACTCTCAACATCAAATCATAACAATGCATAATGAGGAATTAGGCCAAATTCCTCCCTTTATAGCTTTCCCAATCTAATTCACCATTGAACTCACTTAAGCTAGGCTCTTTTCCTCCTAAGGTGAATAATTAATTAATTAAGTCTCCCTTTAGGACCTTTTCATTCTAATTCTTCGTTGACTTAGGCTTAAGTGACTTTTCCTAAGTATTTTGGCTTAATTCATCGTTTAGCCATCAATTCCTCCTTATTTCTCCATATTTCTCCTTGTTTGTGCCTGACTATAGTCTATGGGGACACATAGACTACCAAGTCACTCCCTGCTGGCCTACTCTTGGGAACGAGACATCACAATTTCCAAGGCCCTTTCCTTCATAACCCATCTTGGTTAGCAATTTCAAACTTATACCTCTTATATGTTTTTCAAATGCACCAAAAGAACCATCTTGATGGGAACAATGCGAAATTGAAGAATGAATTCCACTGCATACCTCAGAGATGATTTCTGAATTGGGTGTAGAAGGTAATTCCTTCAATTCTTCTTCGCTTTTGTTGTTCTTTGAAGCTTTCTCTTGAATTGATCTATTTTGTTCCAAGTAATATTTATACAACACTTTCACCATCTCTGACATGGAAAAGAGATTTTTTCACATATCCTTCTCATCTTCAGAAAGTCCTTCTTTAGATGCCATTTTCTCAACTGAGATGAGACTTTCCCTGGTAAACATGCAAACTCAAAAACCAACCATCAACTAGCTATGATACCACTTGATCCGAAAATATCTTTTAACGACAATGGTTGAGTCCTTTTTCACGAGTTATTTTACCATTTAGGAAATTAATGAAAGAGGAAGAATTAGTGAAGAAACATGGCAGCCATAAAGCAATATACAGATCTGGAAATAAGCATAAAGGAACAACAAACCATAAACACCAAAGTGATAATGGAGTTCGACAATCTCGCCTATGTCTCTGGGCCTTTGTCTCAGTGGGTGAGGCTTTCTTATTTATGTTTGAAGCTTTAAAATTACATCATAACAGTGCCAACATGATTACAAACTGATCTGGTCGTGTTCTACCAAATCTCAAGAACCCATCAAAACTGACGCCATTGAAAACGGATGAACGAAGCTCCCAGAAATGGCCCACACTTCTCAATGGCTCATTCTCATCATATACTCAAAGTATTAAAAACAATACTTTGCAATGCTCAGAATGCCAAAAGTATGGCTCCAGAATGTTCAAAAACCCCTAGCTGGGCTCTTCCTACACCTGGATTGGAAAAAAATTGAAGGAAATACACTCCTGGGAGTTTTCCCCAATAACTTGTAGTCCTCTGTTATGCAAAATGCACCTATAGGCCATTGAACCCAACTATGTGTGCATTCCCACTTAAAAAACTTGGCATGCACCTATTTCCCGCAACTCATGTGATTTTGTCGCACCGTTAAGGTGCTGGCACCTTTTCCCTGGTGGAGGACTAGGTCATATGGCCCATGTAGCCCTGGTCTAGTGCTAGCGTGCTAGCCCCTTTCTAGCCCCGACTCTTGGTCATATGTTCATCCATGTGTCCAGGAATTACCTTATCCACGCGGTCCATTTCGTTAGTCCACTAGTCATAAGCCTTTGGTTACGCCCTTGGTCGGCGGGCTAGCCCGGCTGACCGAGGCTAACCACAAATATCGACGCCAACAATATTAAACCCCGATTCATATGCATATGTGCCAAAACCAAGGGCTATGTAACAACTAAATGCATAACATAATGGAGGGGTCACATTACATAGTTGCATGGCATGTGTTGGGGGCTGGGGCTAGGCCCCAACCCTTTATTTCGCCCAGAATACATCCATTCAACCTTAAATAAAAACAGTTCCATAAGTTGTTAAGACCCACTATGTAGGCGGGCTGGCATCTCAGCCTACGCGAAGACTTGGCCACCCATGGAGTTCACATGTTCGACCCCCATGGACCCTCAAACAAATTTTTAATCAAAGCCAAATAAGGGGTGCCATGTGACATCCCATGACTAGGCCACGTGGCACCTTCACATTCTCCCAAACATGCCACCTGTCATGATACCATTCATCGACCTGTCATACCCAGTCAATGTCTAGCACCCATGCCAGATCATCCTGTAGTCCAGTCATCTACCACATGTCGTACAATTATACGAACCTACCACATTAGTTGTATGAACATGCCATGTGTCACCCTTGCAGTGGTGACACATGTCACAATATAACTTGTTCACCTGTCACCATCAACTACCCAGTCAGCACCAACACATCACTTTGATGTCATTGTACGATCGTACGACCTTGTATAGTCAGTTGACACGTCAACACTGTACAGACTGTACATTTATCAAATTTTGCCTGTATGGCCAAATGAATAGATCATGATATCTTTTGCATACGACATCTATTTGAGCCCATTCAAGTTGCTTTGGGTTTGTAACATTGAGACCTGCGCACATGTCTTTTTGAAGATATTATGAGCACTTTTATTTTTAGGCCTTCCTAGATCCAATTATGGATCACTACTAGGTGACCAACTTGAGTGATCATGAGTCTCATAGCATAGTTTGAAGCATCATCTCTATTTGAAATGGATAATGTAAGTAGAAAGAGATGATTTGGTTCTATACAAAGTGTTTCCTTAAGTTGTTCAAAAGATTGAGGTTGTGTTTCTTTCCATTTGAATGTTATATTTCCACCTCCCTTCATCAATTGATTCATTTACCAACCAATGTGGCATCCTAATACAAACTTACGATAAAAAATTGTGGAGCCAAGGAAACTCATCTCATGGATATCTCTTGGAATAGGCCAATCTTTGATGACTTGATCTTTTTCTTGGTTGACTTAAATCCTTGTAGAGTAGGTTACATATTTGAATTACTTGATACTCTTCATTACAAAAGAGCACTTCTCTAGGTTTATGCAAATTTTATCATGTCTAAGAGTCTTAAGCACTTTCTAAAGTTGCTACAAATTCTCTTCCCATGATACGTTGTAGATTGATATGTCATCTAGGTATAAAATGACACATTTCCTTGAAAGAGGTCGAAGAACATCATCAAATTACCTCATGAAAATAACAAGTGCATTCGTTAGACCAAAATGCATGACTAGCCATTTAATCAAACTTTTCTTGGTTTTGAAAGTAGTTTTCCAAATAGGTG